>CM056387.1:34166960-34191960 GCA_029718625.1 Synaphobranchus kaupii
ATTTATCGACATCGTTTTATCGCCCAGCCCTACATGGAACCCAGTGTTCTAGAAAGTGCAGACACGGTTCTAGAATGCCCGCCACTCTCGCCACAAGATGGAGCGGTCGAGGGGGGCGACTGCTAGCCGAGATTACGAAGCGGTGCGAACAGTGTGGGAATGGTGTGTGAACGGTGCGCGGATCACCGGCCATATCTCCCGTGGTCAGGGCCTGGTGTAATCCTGGTCTAATCCTGCTTTAATTCCCTAGATTTTCCTCAGTAATTCCTCCTTTGCCGCCGCAGGTTGGTGCCAGTGCTGATCTGGTGGGGAGTGAGCTCACCTCTCCTTCTAAATTCCACATCCCCAGCGTATCCTGAAGTGAGAGGCAGCACGGTTCTGTAAGGCATGAAATACACGCAATTCACCCCACCCCCCCCCCCCACCCCCCCCCCCCCCCCCCATCACAATAAAATTATCACTTTACGTTCTCCGCTCTCCATTTTATCAAAGTTGATGAGTCGTTGCCGTGGCAACATCGGTTTTTAGCGCGCGTCTGCCGAGCTGCCACACACGTGATGCGTCTCACGCCGGCGCCTGTTGGGAGCTTGTGGTAAAACGAGGTGCTCAGCAGGGACGGCGGGTACTTTTGTGTGGGGGGGGGGGGGGTTGAGGGACCACACCCTTCTGCTTTCAGATTCTGATTCTGGGGCGTGGGAGTGAGACGGAACATTCAGGAAGAAGCCTTGTGAGCTTTCATCCCTGCCGTCATGACATGAGTTGATTATGCGAGCGAGGAAAGGAAAGGGGCGTGTGTGTGTGTGCGTATATCTGATCTGCAGTTTCACGAATCCCCCCCAAATCCTCATCCACCCGAAAGTGGAAGATCTCTCGTACCTCTGTGCAGACTGCCTGGCTAACCAGCGCTAGTTCTCACTTTCATATTTTTAACCTGGACCAACAGTGGGAAGGCGCCAGACGGGATTATTTTAAACGTAACTGTAATGAGGCCAGACCATCTGACTCATCCTCCTGTTTTTTGGAGTTTGGAGCTTTAAATTGCACGTACAGGGTGTGCGCTCAGGGCTTCCGCGTAGCTGACCCGCGCTAACGCCGACCCGCGTTAACGCCGACAGCCTGTTACAGTCCTGACCTCGTTAGCGCCATTAGCACTTATCTCCGCTCTCCCACATTCAGCAATGAATCAGGCCTTTTCCAAATATAGGAGGAAAACCAAAGTTAAAACAGGCAAATGTTTCTAGTGTTCCTTCATCCTGCTGACTGCTATAGTGTTAGCAGGGAATGAGAGTTGTTAACGCGAGTGTGCACTGACAGCTTACAGCTTTCTCTTCGGCGAAATGTTTGAAATAATGCACTGAACCTTGCTCGAAGGCCACGCCCGGGATTGGAAGTCGCAACCTCCTGAACACTGAGCTCTACCTCCCCCTCAAAGACCAGGCTCATGAGACAGAAAAGAGGGAAAAAAGTCTCTCTCTTCCTCCCTCACTCTCTGTGCCACTCTCCTCTCGCCTGTCAGTCGCGTGTCGCCCTGTCAGTCGCGTGTCGCCATGGCAGTCCGCGTCCGCGCGATTCTCACTCCACCCGACTAATTTTACGACGCTCCGCTTCGAGGAGCACGAGGATTTGGGAGTAAATTTAGCAGCCTCACCCGTGGTTAAAAAAATAAATAAATAAAAGGAAGAGGAAGGAACAGTCTCGGGCGGGTGGGAACGGTTGGCGGGTGGAGGAAGGGCGTGACAGGCTGCGAGGGTGAGCTGAGGGAAGCGAACGTCACCTCCCGGCTTTCACATCTCCTGTCTGTCACACACCGACAATGAGGCGGTGAAAATATATCACAACAACAAATATTCTGCCGAGAGAGAGAGAGAGAGAGAGAGAGAGAGAGAGAGAGAGAGAGAGAGAGAGAGAGAGAGAGAGAGAGAGAGGAGAGAGAGAGGAGAGAGAGAGAGAGAGAGAGAGAGAGAGAGAGAGAGAGAGAGAGAGAGAGAGAGAGAGAGAGAGAGAGAGAGAGAGAGAGAGAGAGAGAGAGAGAATTTTTTAAAACCCCCATTATTTGGGCAGTAATTCTTTCAATACATTAACAATTTCTCAAAAATAATACTAATAAACCTATTACAACCAACCAAAGCAACAAAAAAAAAACAAGTAGTTACATAATAAGGTAAAAGAAACAAATTAGAAATTAATCTCTAAGCTGCCATCCTCCTCGTCGACTGAACACAGAAACACAGATGTTCACAAACTGAAAGAGCGAGAGAGAGACAGAGAGCACACGAGAGAGAGCAAGAGAGAGAGAGAATGCAAGAGAGAAGGAAAGGAACGCGAGAGAGAGGGCGAGAGACAGAGAGATAGGGGAGAGAGAGAGAGAGCGAGAGAGAGCGAGAGAGAGAGAGACGTGGAAAACAAATTCTATTTGAATTTGAGAGATATAGAGGAAAGGGAGCGAGAGAAAAAAGAAAGAGAGAAGAGAGTGAGAGAGACATAGAAATCTAATTATTAGAGGGAGAGCAACAGAAGGAGAGAGACAGAAGGGAGGGGGGGGGAGAAAGGGCGGGGGCAAAGACGTAAGGGGAGGAGAGTTTTGAACGTTTCAAAACTCAACATGCCTCGTTGATTAGATTAAGACTTTTGGTTTCTTTCTGCAATACACCGATTGGCCACAAGGGGGAGCAGGGGAGAGGTGTAAACACACAACCTCAGTACCCCCCCCCCCCCCATGGCAGTACTGCAACCCCGAGATAAATCACTCACCTGCATCGCTGACAAGCGCAACAGCAACACGGCAGAGAGGCGGAGGCACACCTTATTAAATCCACACTTTTCTGCATACGAGTTTTCACAGAAATTACATACTATAGATTATATATTAGATTATATTATATTACATCGACTTTTTTATTTGCCCCTCACCAGTAGTAAAATGAAGCGCAATAAGATTACATGGCCAGTGCTTATAATTGCATATACTATACAATAAGTACACAAACACCCCCCCCACTCCCCTTCGTAAAAATGATTCTGGCGTCCTTGCTCTACAGTATATAAGCCACAGCTTACGAACAGACCGGGAAAAGAATTACCTCATACGCCGCAAATTCATTTAGAGAAAAGAAGAAAAAAAAAGCTGAGCTCTTTAGCTCAAAGGAGCCTGGCCCTGTTATCACTGCTCTGTTCTCCAGATCGCCCCTCCGGCAGTATTCACACGAGTATCTCTCATTCATTCTCAGAGCCGCTGGGAGGTCACCCGCGGAGTCCCTCTCGCCCGGATGAGCATTACCCTGCCGTAGAGCGGGCGCGGGCCCGTGCGTAAAAGGGCCCACGTGAGGGGCGTGGCGCCTCGCACCGGGAGCTCTGTGTGTACTTGCGCCGGAATGGCCAACCTTTCCTACTCTCTCCGCTTTCTTAGCGAATGGTCGATCCAGCTTTAATGTTTTTTTATCAGGGAAAATGACTATTAAGAGTCTCTGTTTCCAGCTACGAAACAGAAATACATTTTCTAAAATTATCTTGCTAATGTTTACTCCTCCTGTGTAGAAAAAAACTGCATTGCGTGAGGTGTGCGCGCACTGAGCAATTCAATCGAGAAGTCAGAATAGATTCGTGACTAACGGCGAACGTTTTCTGAGAAGGTACATAAGAGCCGCGAAGGGCAAGAAAATAACTAACGCTGCGGTGAAAAGCGAGGCGTGACGTCGGTCGCGGTCTCCTTTCACGGTCATGAACGGAGCTCAACAGAACGCGCAGCGGCGGCGGTAACGACGCAGCCAAATTGAATGGCTTTCTGTGGGCCGGCTTCCACGCAGCAGTGAGTCATTCCCACCGAGCACAGTTACATCCGTCGCTATAGTCACCCGCTTTTTCAAAAGCGTTTGAATGTCCTTGGGAGTTGACATTGGAGTCGTTTCGCAGTGGAGTGTAAAAACTGTGCTTTTATATGTTGTATCAATTGTACCTTGTCGACCGGGGGAGGAGGGTCGCAATGGATTTCGAGCCCAAGTTCCCATCATACAACTACAGGTACAGCTAAAGGCCAAGCCCACCACATCCATGTAATTAAGCCACTTTTATATATACATGTGTATATATACAGTGAGCACCATAATTCATTGGACAGTGACACATTTTTTGTTATTTTGGTTCTGTACTCTAGCACTTTGAGTTTGAAAGGATACAATGACAAATGAGGGTTGAAGTGCAGATTACAGTCAGCTGTAATTTGAGGGTATTTTCATCCATATCGGATGAACCGTTTAGAAATGATAGAACCTTTAGTACATAGGGCCCCCCCCCATTTTCAGCATCAAACAATATTGGACAGTTTAACATAATGTTGAATAAAGTAATAATTTTTTAATATTTGGTTGCATATCCTTTGCATGCCATGACTTCCTGATGCCTGTGACCCAACAATATCAAAAGACTCTTGATATCTTATTTTTCTGGTACTCCTTACAACCTGGATGAAATACAAAAGTAATGAGGTAATGAGCTAGGGCCTAATTTCGGAAATATACAAGAAGGAATAATTGCGTATGAGTTTTTTTTCAGAGACACAAACGGGAAATTAGTAGAAAATAAATATAAGCAGGATAAAAGGGGGTGGGTGGGGGGGCTGGTCTGAAGCTTCGCCTACAACGAATCAAGAGTGAGGAGTCACATCTTGATAAAGAAAGGGAGGGACTGTGCCGGTAACCTTGTCTGTCTGTCACCTGACAGCATGTGTCCTGGGGGGGTATACCATGAAGCAGGATTACTGCATTAGCTAGATAACTGCACTGAGCAAAACCCGGAACCGGCCCAAATCCGGAACATGGACTGAAGTAAAAAGAGCTGTTCCAGATTTTTTACTCAGTGCAGTCATCCGGCTAACTCACTAATCCTGCTTTGTAATATACTCCCCTGCTACAGAGGTTGCACTCTGGGGACGGCACCCTCCCCTTTAAAAGAGCACGGAGCCAGCACACTGTCCGCCGCGAATCTAAGCCTGTCCCAATATTGCGCACCTCCTCGTTTTGTGGAAGCAGTTCCATTAATCAGCATTAAAAAGCAGTCCCCCATCTCCCACTTCGCCCTCCGCCAGCGCTGTCAATCAATCAACCTGCCCTAGTGTGACTCAGCGTAGGGGCGTGTCCTCCGTGCTAATCAATCTGTCACTCCATCGATCACAGTTTTCTCTCAAAAGGATGAAAACCCACAAACGATGCATTGTTAAAGGAAGTGAAAAATGTCTCCTTGGCCCCCTCTAATGTCATTGAACAAGCATTCAAAATTTTGCTTGTTTTTTCGGTGACGGTAGATCCAGATAATTAGGCTGTAAGGAGAAGAAAAATGAGCTGCGACAGTTGCATATGAATCACAGAGTTGTTATCAGTTAAACAAGCACTGCGCTCTCTCTCATTGGCTGAGGGCATATGGGGGGGGTGGGGGGGGGGGGGGGGGGGGGCAGAGCCAGAAGATCAATACTGACTCAAGGAGAATACGTGGGGGTCAAAGTAGGCTTGAGGAAAAGTAAAAGCAACTTTCTTTTTCATCCCACCCCTGCATTTTTCTCTCCTGACTCTCGGGGGAGAAGCAGTCTTCTGCTCTTAAAGCGCCGTGAGGAGCCAGCCGCACAAAGAACAACAAATTAGATGCAAGATACAGCAAGACCTCTGAGTTATTACTGACCGCCTACTGAACTGCGCTTGACAACCTCATAGCGCTGCATCTCGAAGGACGCATCTCTCTGAAACATACCAAGCGTAAATAAAGCCACAGACTGCAAGGGCGAGAGATAAGTCACTCTGCCCAAGTCCTGAAGTCTGCCTCTCTAATGTGTCATCGAGGAGAACATTCACAGAAGTCATTTGCAACCTCTTATTAGAAAGCGTTACCATAGTTTCAAAGGGGACAGCTTTCTTGTAAGTACAGGCCACATTTTTTTGTCGAGCAGTGGAAGAGTTTGCCAGCCCTGGGGAGAGTCTCTTTAAGGAACTGTGACTTAGACTAAGAGCAGTGGGGGAGGCTTTGCCAGCACTGTGTGGAGAGTCTGTGTGGAATAAGGACACTGTGACTTTGGCTAAAAGCAATGGGAGACACTTTGCCAGCCCTGTGTGGAGAGTCTGTGTGGAATAAGGACACTGTGACTTAGACTAAGAGAAGTGGAGACAGTTTGCCAGCCCTGTGTGGAGAGTCTGTGTGGAATAAGGGAACTGTGACTGAGACTGTCTGAGAGGAATCCAGCAGCACTAGCTGAGCATAGGAGTCTGAAACGCACCAGCTTGCTGCTGACAGAGCAGCCTGGGTCAACAAGATGCACAGAGACACAATTGCAAGTCTGAGTCTAGCACCGAGTCTAACAAAGTCTGACAGAATGAACCACTGCATCTAACACCCAGAGCCTAACACTGTGACACCCAGAGTCTAACAATGAGTCTAACACTGAGAGCCTAAGACCCAGAGCCTAACAAAGCCTAACACTGAGAGTCTTACAGGAAGTCTAACAGTCTAACACTGAGTGTGTGACACAGAGAGGCTGAGTTGTTGAGAGGATTGTAATATCTGTGATTAGAGAGAGAGGGAGCTGGGGAGCGTTGTGAGGGCGAGAGGGATTCAGGGGGGAGGGAATCTGAGACAGAGAGAGTGGGGAGAAAAAGAGACAGACAGATGGAGAGAGGGAGGCAGAAAGAGTTGGAGAGGGAAAAGGGCACAGGGACAAAGATGAAGAGAGTGAATAGAGAGAGAGAGGAACAGAGTGGATTCTAGGATTCTATGGCAGCTTGCTACATTCTTCCACTGCCAGACAAACTCCATAAAACACAGATTATTGACAGTAAACACACACGCTGCTTATCGTGAGGCTGTTGTGGGAGCCTCCTTCCAGGAACGTCTCTCTGATCTCCGAGGGAACGGACCGCCTGTTTCTCCACCGCCGTGAAAGCCGAGCTGGGACGGAAACACGGGCGTGTCCGCGTCCCGTGCGGTTCATTTTGGGGGGTAAAAAGCGCCAGTGCGCTTTGTTTTCTCAGCTCTTCCTCGGCGTGAGGACGCCTGTGAAACCGGTGAGGCTTAAAAAAAAATAAAACCTGGCCGAGTGACTGTAAACTCTTCCACCTGAGGAAGAAACTAAACGTGAAACGTGCGGGTGTGTGGGGACGGCGGGCGGCGAGGGAGACACCGCCACTTAAAAACCCCGGCCAGCGTTTAGCCATGTGACCGCCACGGGCGACATTGGTTCCCTCCCCCCCTTCTCGCAACGGCACGTTCAGCCCGGGGAGGTTGTCGGTCAGAGTTCTCATACGTGTAATAACATTGGCATTAAAGCAGGTGCGAAAAGGCAGGCACGAGACTGATTGATTTCCTCCGGGTGTGTAAGCTAGCAGATGCCATCACCTTACTTATTCTCCGTCCGTCAGCATTTCCCTACGGGCCCGTTACTGCACGCATTATGGAAATTGAATGCGTGTGTGAGAGTGTGTGCGCATGCGTGTGCACATATGCATTCTTTGTGGTGTGTGTGCACACTTCTGAGTATGTGTATATATATATATACAGTCAAGCCGAAAGTATGCACACTCTTTCACCTTCTCCACGTTTTATTACGTTACAGACATATTCTACAATAGATTGAGTTCATTTTTTGTCCTCAAAATTCTACACAAAATAGCCCATAATGACAAAGTGAAAACAGGTTTTTAGACATTTGTGCTAATTTATTAAAAATCTAAATGTAAAAATATCGTATGTACACAAGTGTGCTCACCCTTTGATATGAAGTGAGCTGAGGTGCATTTTGTTTCCACTGATACTGCTTGAGATGTTTCTACAACTTAATTGGAGTCCACCTGTGATAAATTCAATTGATTGGACATGATTGGGGATTTCCAACACCTGCCTATATAAGGTCCCACAGTTGACAGTGCATGTCAGAACAAACTCCAAGCCATGGGGTCAAAGGAATTATCTGCAGACCTCAGAAACAGGATTGTGTCAAGGCATAGATCTGGAGAAGGGTACGGAAAAATCTCTGCAGCTTTACAGGTCCCAAAGAGCACAGTGGCCACCATCATTTGTAAATGGAAGAAATTTGGAACCATCAATAATCTTCCTAGACCTGCCCGCCGGCCAAACTGAGCAATTGGGGGAAGACGGGCCTTGGCCAGGGAGGTGAGCAGGAACCCGAAGGTCACTCTGACAGAGCTCCAGCGTATCCTTGTGGAGATGGGAGAACCTTTCAGAAGATCAACCATCCAGGCAGCACTCCACCAATCAGGGCCTTTATGGTAGAGTGGCCAGACGGAAGCCCCTCCTTAGTAAAAAGGCACATCACAGCCCGCTTGGAGTTTGCCAAAGGCACCTAGAGGACTCTCAAACCATGAGAATCAAGATTCTCTGGTCTGATGAAACCAAAATTGAACTTTTTGGCCTGAATACCAAGCGTCACGTCTGGAGGAAACCCAGGCACCGCTTATCACCTGGCTAATACCATCCCTACAGTGAAGCATGGTGGTGGCAGCATCATGATGTGGGGATGTTTTTCAGCAGCGGGAACGGCGAGCGACTAGTCCTGATAGAGGGAAAGATGAATGCAGCTAAGTACACCGAGATCCTTGAAGAAAACCTGCTCCAGAGCGCTCTGGACCTCAGACTGGGGCGAAGGTTTACCTTCCAACATGACAACGACCCGAAGCACACAGCCAAGAGAACAAAGGAGTGGCTTCGGAGAAAGTCTGTGCATGTCCTTGAGTGGCCCAGCCAGAGCCCAGACCTGAATCCAATTGAACATCTGTGGAAAGAGCTGAAAATGGCTGTGTACCGATGCTCCCTATCCAACCTGACGGAGCTTGCAAGGCCAAGAGGAATGGCAAAAATGTCCAGAAACAAGTGTGCCAAGCTCGTAGCTTCTTTCCCAAGACGCTTTGAAGCTGTAATCGCTGCCAAAGGGTGCAGCAACCAAGTATTAGGCTAAGGTTGTGTCCAGATATGTAACCCCTAAATAACCTATTTTTGTCAGTAAAATAAAATTGCATATTTTCTAAAAACCTGTTTTCACTTTGTCATTATTGGCTATTGTGTGTAGATGTTTGAGGCAAAAAATGAACTCAATCTATTGTAGTATAAGTCTGTAACGTAATAAAACGTGGAGAAGGTGAAAGAGTGTGCATCCTTTCCGGCTCGACTGTATATATATGCATGTTTATGATGTATGCTGTGTGTATGCACATTACTGAGTGTGTGTGTGTATATGCATGTTTATGATGTATGCTGCGTGTATGCACATTTCTGAGTGGTGTGTGTGTGTGTATATGCGCATTTGTGAGAGTGTGTGTGTGTGTGTGTGTGTGTGTGTGTGTGTGTGTGTGACCGCAGCGTCAGCGCTGTGTTGGTAATTAGTCACATGGGGGGAGGGAGCCTGGAGGAAGCTTTGAGGCAGGTCCCACCTGCAGCTGTAAGGTCAACAGGATGACGGCGTGCGGCCCTTGAAGCGGAGCTGCACTGGATGCATATTTAATGAGCCAGGCGGAGGACCTGGTCTTTTCTTTTCATCCTGGCTTTGAGGGGAAGCAGGCCGTGGGCCACACCTCTCTGTGGCTCATTAGACCGCTGCACTGCCCAAGACGTATCCCTCCACTCCCCCCCCCCCCAGGCCCACACCCACATAAACCACACACACACCACACGCGAGCCCCAGTAGGTACGCTACTGATCCGCCAGCGTCGGCGGCAGCCCTCGTTTGGCGTCGGACGGCTCGCGGGCCGCAGCGTCACCCAACCACGGGACCACTTTGGGGACCGCACATGGCACCGAGCCAGGTTGCTCGGCAACTGGGGGCAGGGGTCGGCCCCCGCCGGTTCGCAGGGGCGGGTCGCGGCCGTGGCAAATCGAAGAGGCGACAGGTCAATGGAAGAAACACGTCGCGATGAAGCAACAAGTTCACTGGCGCCTACAGAGTTACACCCGACTGTCACAGAACAGTGTTACAGCTCCGTTAACTGAGGAATAAAACAAACGGCTTTGCAGCTCAGACTGGGGGGGGGGGGGGGGGGGCTCGGACCAAGATCACAAATCAGTCAGTTTATTCACAGCCACAGACTACACTCCAAACTTGTAACAGGTGGAGTTTTTTGGTGTCTGGTGTGTGTGTGTGTGTGTGTGTGTGTGTGTGTGTGTGTGTGTGTGTGTGTGTGTGTGTGTGTGTGTGTGTGTGTGTGTGTGTGTGTGTGTGTGTGTGTGTGTGTTGGTGTTGCTGCTGGCTCAAATTGATACGTCTGCTCTCTGTATTTCGAACCCATCAACGCACCAGTTTTATTATTTTACCACTGGTTTCCTACCCACCCGACCCCACCACTGGTTTCCTACCCACCTGACCCCCACCTCATCTTAACTCAGCACATGGATCTTTCCTGAATGTAGCCACTGAATTCATTAAGCCACAGAACGGACAATACCACCTTTAAGCTCAAGCAAGGTGCCTTGAATTTCGTCACTAAAACATGCATCTGTATAAATGGACAGTATTTTTTTTGTTTAAGTTTCTGCACTGGATAAGGGCCAGGCAAATACATATATACAATGTAGATATATATAATAATAATAATAATAATAATAATAATAATAATAGTAAACAAACAACACAAAAACAACAAACTCCGATGTGTGGCATTTATTAACTCCAGCCTGGACACGGAGCCACTTTTCTCTCGCTGGGAGGCCAGGCTTCTCGAATTGACAGCGTTTGTAAAAAAGGCTGTGGCTCTAAGATGGATCGCAGACTGCGCTGCTGACCGAGCCTTTCTCACACCGAGCTCCTGTAATGAAGTTGTGCTTCCACCCCCCCCTGTTGTTTGTTTTGGCCCGCCTGTGCCAGGATGTTGAGATATAGATCTTGAATGTGTAAAGTACCTTAGAAAACTTTAAAAGTATAGTCACTTTCTCTGTCACTCTCGCTCTATCTGACTACTTCTCTTCCTCTGATTGCCTTCATCCCCCAAGTCCCTCTATCCCCAACTACCCCTTTTTCAAACTCCCTTTCCCCTCGTCTCTTACGTCCTTGCCCTCTCTCTCCTCCCTCTCTACCTCTCTCTCACTCCCTCCCTCTTCCCCCTCTCTCCCATCTCTCTCTCTCTCTCTCTCATCTAAATGGTGCTCACTCGAGAAGGGAGTGGGAAGGTGAAATCATTTTAAGTCATAAGTATTAGTATCCATTAGTGGAGGTGTAGCGATAATATTTTCCAAAAAACTTCTCACCTCAGTCCTGTGAGGTAGAGGAGGTAGTAGGGGGGGACTGTTAAAGGTTGCAACGTTGTTTGAAAAACTTAAGATGGTGTTCATCGCTGTCTACCCTGCCACAACTTAGGTAGAGAAAGCATCACTTTTATGAACAAAATTGTTAGCAAAAAATATATATTTTCCATGAAGAGGACTTTAATTGCACATCATAGGCTGGATAGGAACCATGTAGAGCCTCACAGAGGGTCTTTATCCAGATGATAGAAGCCCACAGTTTGGTGTGACGTGTGGAGAGACGTCCCTGATGATCAGAGGACAGTATACTTGGGCACACTTGGGCACACTTGGGCACACTTGGGCACACTTGGGCACACTTGGGCACACTTGGGCACACTTGGGCACACTTGGGCAAGGGATAATTCTATCTCTATGGCCATATTCGAACAGGTTGTATTGCTTTAGACGCCATGCTAACATCGTTAGGTCACTCCTGTAGGTTCTTCTACTCATTGCCTGGTGTCCTGTACAGTCTTGATCCAGGCCGTGAAGCCCAGGAGTGCGAATTGGCATTTTAACACAGAACTCGTGGACGATGCTCATTTTTAAAGAGATTTTCTCTTTTTTTTGGAATAGGCTTCGATCGGGAGGCGGCTTCCTTTCGGTCACTCCAACAACGGTGAGCTGTGGGTAAAGTAAAAAATAAAGCAATCGTGCCAGCAGTACACCGTCAATGTCACATGGGGACATTGTCACGTCGATGAAAGCTCTGGGGACAAGCATAATGGATCTCCAAAATTTGGTAGATGCCACTGGAGATTGAGCACAGACTGAAGTGCTCCAGTCAAAATAAGCAGCATCGGTGGTTCCGCTATATATAAAAGCACAAGGGGCTCCGGTCTGCTCATGGCTCAAGAGCGTTACGGAGATGGATGCCTAATCCGAGTTCCTTTTCAGTCTGGAAAGTAAAAATGGCCAGAGTAGATTTATTCACTCATTTTGCTCCGCCACGCGCTGGAACTCACAGACTCTTCTGAGATCCACAAGGGAACAGCTCAGTTTCGGGGCCTCTTGGACATCTCCAGGCTATTGGGGCCTGATGCAGGTCTTATTTCAATATTTAAATTTTTTATTATTTCAACTTCTGCTATACAGAATACAAACTGGAACTTTCTGCATTTAAAATACAAGACTGTAGCACCAGGTTTTATTTGTCAGCCTATACTGATGGTCACCGTAATGGCTTCCAATCAGGGGGATGTAGATAGGCAGTTTGGGGTTCTGTCTTCAGCCAATGTAAACTAGGGAAAAGGTGATGCTTTGCTGGATGAGAAATTGAGTGGTGGGTGCCATTTTTGCCTGGAGGGTTAATGTGGAAAAAGGGGGGATTAAGTATTTGGGGTGTTTTTGTTGGTGATGAAATGTCTGTACAAAAGAACTGGGAGGGAGTTTTTGAAATGGTGGAGGGATGACTGGGCAGGTGGAAATGGTTACTGCCCCACATATCCTTGCTTTTGTGGAGCCCCCTCCAGGTCTCCTTGCGATAGTGTTGGACCTTTTCTGGGACCAGCAGCATTGGGTGCCACAGAGCATGCTCTACCTTCCCAAGGACGAAGGAAGTCAAGAACTGGTACATCTTGGTAGCAGGGGTATGACTTCTGTCTTCAGTTTATCCAGACATACGTATCTGTTCGGTCTGGAAGAGGTGGGAGGTGGTGTGGAGGCCACTGGTTGGCACCATAATTCGGCGGGTAGGTGGTCTGGGGTTGGATAAGACCTTGTTCCTTTTGAATGTTAAAAAAGGTTACAGCTTGATGGATTACATCACTTCTACCAGGGATTACTCCAGGTCTGGGGGCTTCTGTAAAACAGTGGGATCCCCAGCATCCATGCCCTGGCTAATGGAGGAGCTACTGGTGTATCGAGCCCATCTGGACACAGCCTGTGAGGCTACCCCTGGGCTCACTGAGCTGCCGTGTGCTACAGGGACTGTAAAGCCGCAGTGTATAGCGGACATAGCTGGGCCTGGGCTTGGTGCCTCTGGGGTGGTTGCCTCTCAGCTTGGGGTGAGATCAGTGCACTACATGAGAACTGTGGTGGATAGGTGGAAAGACGCTCTGACAGAGCCTGATTTGGCTCTCCTCATTGACAACTGGGTGGGAAATGACCTTCACAATGCATCGGATCCATTTCTAGAGATTTCCCTGGCTCCCGACATCACCGGACCCGAGTACCATGGCCCATTGCTGGACTTTGGGGGTGGGGAGGGGGTGGGGTTGTGCATCGTTAAGGGTAAGAGCTAGGGCTGCATCAAGAGAGGCTGAAGGGCAGGAAAGACTCTCCATGGAGAGCTAGGTTGGAGTTGCAGGAGGGTGCTAGACCTGCATGGAGAGCTCTGTATAACCACAGTTGAGCTGGTGATTTGCAGTGGAGGGTCTTGGTGGTAAAAATGCATTTGTTTCCATCTTTAACTCTCAATGTCAGCTCTGACTGTCCATTTTGTAATCAAAGGGAAACCATCTCTCTCTCCTTCTCTCTCTCCATCCCCCCCTCTCTCTCCCCCTTTCTCCCTCCCTCTCCCTCTCTCTCCATCTCTCTCTCCCTCCATCTCTCTCCATAGGGGGCACTAGGAGTCCTCAGTGCCCTTACAGAGGGAAGGATCTCACACTGACATTAAAAGACTGCACCCGAGTCACAGTGTCTCTCTTGTCATGTTAAAACCCACAGCGCGTTATGTATGTTTGTCACCGCTCAAGGTCGCCCTTCTTTGAATGGCCAGATTAATTCGACTGCCCTTTCACCAACAGTCCTTTTACTTCGTTTCTTTTTTTTTTTTTTTTTTGGTTTTGCTTGGCTCTCTCCTGCAGTTTTTGTACGGGTCATTTCACATCGTACAGTTAGAACCCTCCAGAGACGTGTACGTGAGAGAGTGGGCGTATTAGTGATTTTAAAAAATGATAATTGGAAGCAGCTATGGCCTTGTTATTTACACTCTCTCTCTGACTCAACACAAACGTGCCATCGAGCGGCCGTGAGACTGTTTCTCATGGGATTAACCTTCACACCCGAACCCGGTGATTAAATATGGGTGACAAGTTCTGAGGACACTCGACAGCCCCGATTCCGGCATCGTATATCCATGTGTTATTTAGTATAGTAACTGCAGTACAGCTTGTTTGCGCTGCAGTAAAATGCGTGCTGCTACGGTAAACTCACGTTAAGAGTCACTGACCCAAGTCAAGTTTTTGCTAATGCGATTGTGAAATTCCAAGCAGTCCAACTGATTTCTCCACCGCAGAGCCGTGGTACACGTCAATTTCAATTAAATTCAGTATAGCCCTATCCATAAACGAACAGAGCCTCTTTCATAAACATGTCAGATGAAGGCCCCCAAGAGCAAGCTCAGGGCGACAGCGGTAAGGAAAGACTCCCTGGAGGAAACGGTATGAAACCTTGGACGGATCCCACCTCAGGGGGGTGGCTAACCAATCCGGGCAGACCTGGACAGGCTCGCTCAAGGGCACCTATGCAGCTAGCCCCTAATATATGCTAATGGTACAGTCCAGAGAAGATATAGTTGGGAGATATAGCAGGTGTGCTGTGCCAGGTAGTCGCAGACGGACGAGTGTGCGGCTACCTACCCTGGTCCAACGTGCAGGATCGTGGTCAGTAATGGCCCTTTGAATGGTGAGCCAATCACAGTGCGGGCAGACGAAACCTGAGTTCCGAAACCTGAGGTCCACCTACTGCAGAACATCATGAACATGATCCAAGAGCCACAAATGAATCATGTTTAAAATTATAGCTACAGTATGTCAAACTGAGTAGATAAATCTAGAAAACCTCAACCATCCATTTTGCTTTTGAGGGGGAATTGGCAGTGGGAAAATTCCCAATGGTGCAAAAGAGATTAATTAAAAAAAACAGTGTACACACGAGTTCCCAGACATTAATCTATTGGAGTTAGTTAACACATACTCACTCAGCACAAAAATTGTGTTGACAAAGCAAAAGACAACCAGCTACAGCTTTAACTGCAGTTTTATATTGCCATTACATCTGCTGCTTTTGTTCGAGTGTGAAGTGCACATTTTCACCAAAACCTTTGGGTGTTTGTTTTGTCCCATGGCCCAGGCAGAGAAGGTTCAGTAAAGGACACGTCGGGCCAGCATTGGGCCAGATGCCCCGCTGCGTCTCGTACAAAAGAACACGGTAATTAGACAGGAAGAGTCAGTCCTCATTGCTTTTAGTCAGCTCTCGGGGGTTTGCTTCTAAAGCCTGTCAAATGCTTTAAAAGAGTTTTTCGAACAGGCCCAAGCAGAGAAAACTCATGAATATTCAGGAGATCACAAGCTCAATTTACAACAGGTGGACAGAAAGATTGTTGTCAGTTCTCAGATTGCAAATCAAAACCAGGCCACACTTTCTCTCGATAGACGTCGTATTTTATTTGCTTTGGGTGCACTGTGGAGTGTTTAAGTGCGTTTGGCAGTGGATGCTACCGGTTGCCATAGAGTTGCGCTAGCATTAGCAACGTGTGTACGTCCAAAAGAAGGGACAGCATGGAATTAGCTGAAAATGGTTTCCATCAATCAACTACATCATGGGTAAGTCGTAATTGAGACATTACGTCCAAAATTCCAAACTATCCCTTTAACCTGCCCAGGGACTACGGATGAAAATGAGCTCAACAGCTAACTCCAGCACGTTTACATGAATGTGAAAACTGAAATGTTCATCAATGTGTGCTGTCCCTGTTAAATAAATTGCATAAACAAATAAATATAAGAGCACACTCTATAAATAAAGATTAAACACATTTTTAAAAACTGTAAAGTGACGCGCAATCATAAACGATTCGCATTTAGTTTTTTCTACCAAGGTGACAACCCAGCTGCCTGAACACTCACTCGCGTGCACATACACACGTATACACGCACACGCTTTTTAAATATATGTATGCACACACACAAGTGGCTCTTTGGAGTGCATATAAATACGCCATCCCCTTGCCTGATGAAATCAAATATCAACAAGTATGTCCAAGAGTGCAAACAGGGAGCAGTTGTACAAGGCCTTTATAAATCAATGCGATTTAATGACCTGGTGACAGGCGATGGGAAAAGGTTTTGTGTGCTCGTAAATCAATAAGATTTAATGGTCTCTTGTCAGGTTCGGAGCAGGCTACAGGTATGCAGCCTTAACGCTATCGATCCACGTCCCTAAGGAACCATTCCCAGTCTGACCAAGGTGGCCAGGTCAGCCCATCTATGTTAAACCATAGAATTAGGACAGACGAGACAGAGATGGGTTTCCCCGTTTGGGGACATGTAATGTTCAAATCATAAAAAATTTGCGGCGTTCCATTTTGGAACCAGAGAGAAGGCGGTATGTTTCCTTTTTGCTGTTCCGTTTGGAACACAGAGCAGGAGGCATGTTCCCCTTGTGGTGTTCCGTTTGGAACCACAGAGCAGGCAGAATGTTCCCTTTGCGGTGTTCCGTATGGAACCACAGAGCAGGCGGAATGTTCCCTTTGCAGTGTTCTGTTTGGAACCACAGAGTAGGCGGAATGTTCCCTTTGCAGTGTTCCGTTTGGAACCACAGAGCAGGCGGAATGTTCCCTTTGCTGTGTTCCGTATGGAACCACAGAGTAGGCGCAATATTCCCTTTGCAGTGTTCCGTTTGGAACCACAGAGCAGGCGGAATGTTCCATTTGCTGTGTTCCGTATGGAACCACAGAGCAGGCAGAATGTTCCCTTTGCAGTGTTCCGTTTGGAACCACAGAGCAGGCAGAATGTTCCCTTTGCTGTGTTTCGTATGGAACCACAGCGCAGGCAGAATGTTCCCTTTGCTGTGTTCCATTTGGAACCACAGAGCAAGCGGAATGTTCCCTTTGCGGTGTTCCGTTTGGAACCACAGAGCAGGCGGAATGTTCCCTTTGCGGTGTTCTCTATGGAACCACAGAGCAGACGGCATGTTCCCTTTGAGCCGTTCCGCTTAACTGGAGGAAACACGGGGAAGAGCAGGAGGAGTTACTAAAGGGGCCTGGTGGAACATGGAGGCCTGCATTATTGATGGGCAGAGACAATGCAGCACATGTAGTTGCCTACAGCTTCTGTGATGTCTGGAGGCAGGATGAAAGTTTCAATTCACACATACATATACACACACACTCACACACACACACACAATCACACATCCATACACATGCGCCCACACTCACACACAATCACACATGCATATGCGCAAACATACACACCACACACTTATATGATCATACCTTTTAAACAAGGCAGACTAATGTGTGTGTGTGTGTGTGTGTGTGTCTGTGTGTGTGTGCACATGTATGTATACAAGTATGCAAAAATATGACATTCTAATAAATGAACCTTGTTATTGTTCTTTTCAGAATAAAGTGCTGAGCATTGACGGGATGAAGGTTAAGCTCCAGGTAGGTACTCAGGAAGACAGGAGTCTGTATATACAACCCAACCACAAGTAGCAGTTTCCTTATTAGAGAACCCTTAGCTTTCGGTCCTGATCAATTAAAGCTTCCAGAAGGAAAGTGCCTTCTGCCGAATGAGGATTTCACATCTCCATCGTTAAATCTTTTAAGGCTTATCACTAAGCGCCAGTCACAGCAGTGACATCCTGCTGTGTGCACATTACTCTATCAGTATTTGTTAGGGGTAGCAGGCAGAGCTGTAAGTGTACAAGGTAAATTGAGTGATTGAGTGAGTGAACAAACTGAGTAAGTCGGTGAGGGTTCAAGTGACTGAACGGAGTGAGTTAGTAAGTGAATTGAGTTAATGAGCGGCTGAGTAAGTGAGTGAGAGTGAGTGAGTGTCTGAGTGAGTGAATTTAGTGAGCGAACAAGTGAATGAGTGACTGAGTGAGTGTGTGAGTGATTGTTTACATTATAATTAAGCAATAGATCACGAGAGAGAGTGCGTTATTGGAAATATAATCACTGCGGTGATGTCGCAGCAACAAGACGGCAGGTCTTATATCCAATAACGAAGCAATTTTTCTATGTTAATCATATCAATAGCTTCATTAATCAATTTTGTGCAGGCTGGTATACTTGAATCAGTGAATTGGGTGAGTGGGTGACTGAGTGACTGACTGTGTGAGTAGGCAGTGACCCCCTGGTACCTCGTGCTTCTCTGTTCCTTGGTCTTGTGTTATTATTGTTCAGTCTCTCTAAGGCTCCCCTCTCTTTGATATTGTCATTTTGATGGAGCAATCAGCATTGTTGCGGCTCTTGAGGCTGCTTTAATCTCGTTTGCACTGTTCCGCTTCCTAAAATCATTTCTGTGATATTCACACAAATGAGGTGAAGAGGGAGGCCAAGAGGGATTTTGGAAAAAACACACCATCAAACCAGCTTACCAGGAGATCTAAAAAATATAAAGAAAAAAAACTCAATGAAATAGGTGATGAAATGATGTTCAATTTTTAAAAAGAAATAAAAAGTGAAGCCCTGGTTCACCTGTAGAGGACACAAATGATGAAATAACCATTCCCAATCCTGTCAGACATTAGAAATGTTCCATGGCATGTAGCTGGGGAATTCATTAAGAAAACAGTAGCTGCAGGAAATTGTCAAGTTAATTAGTGGAGTTCCTCAGGGATCAGTTCTAGGGCAGCTGCAAGTCCTGATTTGAATTCACGGCTTCCGCCTAGAGTCTGGCATAATCAATCACTCATCAACTTCTGCAAATTTTGTGGTAGTGGGGAAGGAAAGTGGGGGGTGGGTGGTACAACCTGAAATAAAACTTAATTGCTGTAGATAATCCACAAGAGGTATTTTTGTCATAATGGAACGACACAAAACGAAGCGAGCATTTAACTGCAAGTGGAAAGGTAGTGATCGGTCATTATTCTTATTGTGCCGATCAATGTGCTCTTCCAGGTGGAATATGGAGACAGTGGGGGATGGGAGACAGTGGGGGATGGGAAACAGACCGATTCGGTTTCAGTGGTTTCAGCAGAGCGTAAAAATGGAGGGAGCCCACCCAGAACTTAACTCTGATTCGGATGCTTTGGATGACTGCCATAAAAGTTGAAACTGAGAAAGAGTGAGAGTGTGTGTATGTTTGTGAATGTGCGTGTGGATCTCAAGCAGAGAATCCACAAGTGTTTTTGTTTTTTTTGTTTGTCTTGTTTTTTGAGCCAGTGAAGTGGAGTGATTGAAAGTAAAGGTGGCAGGTTTAGATTTTTTACTGGATTCAAGATGCAAAATGAGATTGCTTTGATTGCTTTTGCTTTCAAAGACAGCTTGGAAGAGGAGAAAATATGACACCAATTTAATTTAGATTTGATTGCATCATAGCAAGAAAGCTGACAGTAATTCCCTCTTTATTTTGACTGCACCAGCCCAGGCTATTAGGTTTAAAAGCCACTCCATCATTCAATGGAATCTTTGATAAATTCTTATTGCTTACCGCTTTACTGACGATTACCATTTTTGCATTATTCCTATGCTAGCCACCCCTAATCTTACATTTAATTAATTTTCTTCTTCATTAATCTTGCATTTACATATTGGCCATTTTAACATTTGCATGTTAAACATTTCACAGACACTATTATCTGCTGACATTATTTTTATATATCCATTTATGAAGCGGGATCAGTTCAGGTTAACTTACTGAATCAGTTCAGGTGAAGTACCATGCCTCAATGGTACAACAAAGCCTCACCTAGGAATCAAGCCTGCAACCTTGGATTTGCAAGCCCAGGTCTCCAACCACTACGCTACACTGGTTTAGTATCTTGGTCAAGGGTGGACAGCCCAGTGCTCAAACCTGACACATGTCTGCTATGCCCCACTGCTGTGTGACCCTGTCCAGCACACACATGCACATGAAACATGGCAATGATAACAAGCTCTTCAGGGCAGTACGCTAACATTTTTTTTAACATGGAGCACTAAATTATTTTTTCCAGTTAGAACACATCAATTTTCAGGAACAAATGCTCCTAAAATGGGAGCGCTGTAGAGCACTTCCATTAGTTTCACAAATGATAGTAAGCATTATTAATGCTGTTGTTACACAACTCACATGATGTTAAGTACCACAGAATGCACAAGAGGACAATGGAGGCTATAGCGCTAGAAGTAGCATGAGGTATTTGAAGCCAAAGTGTGTCCTGAGGTATTCAACACAGATTATATAAAGTGCTCAGATTTTAGGGCGGGGGAAGAGTGAGAATTTGTTGTGCCAAGATGCAGTGTGAACAGCTGTGTTTTCAGCCTCCGGAGGAAGACGATTCGACCGTAACCTTGTTCCTCTCCTCCCCGCAGATCTGGGACACGGCCGGGCAGGAGCGCTTCCGCAGCGTCACGCACGCCTACTACCGCGATGCCCACGGTAAGCCTGGGGCTTCCCTCCCTGACTGTCTTTAGTGTTCATTTCTTTTAATGTACCGTCTGTGCTATAACTTTCAAGCAGCCACACCACTCCCCTAAATGCACACCTCATGTTACAGTGTGAATACCTTTAGAAACAACTATTTTGAGGACCGGGTCGACCGTGAAAAGAGAAAGAGAGTACACGAACGGCTGTGTACGCGGTGTCTGTTCTCTCAGAGCCGAGGGAGGGAACGGGCCGTGCGCTCAAAGCACGGTCCGCCCCGGTTACGGTTTGTCGTTGGTACGCCTCGCCCCCTTTGTCACGCTGAGTGCCGTCCCAGCTGACGGGTGACATAAATAAACGCGACGGGCGCCGACTCCGCCGAGTTTTACGGGCCGTGCCTGCGCCCGACCTCTGGACCTGTCGCCCGCGGGGAACGTTATTATCCGAGAGAGAGCGGTTATTGTGGCGCCCTGCTTATGAGAGCGGGCAGCCTCGAGGCATGTGTGATCGCGTGTACGCTTTCTCATCTCTTACTGTGCCGCACCAGGGATTCAAACCTGCGACCCCTCATTTCCAGACCGCGGCTCCCGGCGCTTATGTAGCTGTGTGTGTGTGTGTGTGTGTGTGTGTGTCTGTTTATGTGTGCTTATGGTCCTGTGAGTGTGTTGTGGGTGAGTGAAAGTGAGTAATTGCATATGTATATAAGTGAGTGTGTGTGTGTGTGTGTGTGTGTTTGTCTGTTTATGTGTGCTTATGGTCCTGTGAGTGTGTTGTGGGTGTGTGAAAGTGAGTAATTGCATATGTATATAAGTGAGTGTGTGTGTGTGTGTGTGTGTGTGTGTGTGTGTGTGTTTGTCTGTTTATGTGTGCTTATGGTCCTGTGAGTGTGTTGTGGGTGTGTGAAAGTGAGTAATTGCATATGTATATAAGTGTGTGTGTGTGTGTGTGTGTGTGTGTGTGTGTGTGTGTGTGTGTGTGTGTGTGAGTGAAAGTGAGTAATTGCATATGTATATAAGTGAGTGTGTGTGTGTGTGTGTGTGTGTGTGTGTGTGTGTGAGTGAAAGTGAGTAATTGCATATGTATATAAGTGAGTGTGTGTGTGTGTGTGTGTGTCTGTTTATGTGTGCTTATGGTCCTGTGAGTGTGTTGTGGGTGTGTGAAAGTGAGTAATTGCATATGTATATAAGTGAGTGTGTGTGTGTGTGTGTGTGTGTGTGTGTGTTTGTCTGTTTATGTGTGCTTATGGTCCTGTGAGTGTGTTGTGGGTGTGTGAAAGTGAGTAATTGCATATGTATATAAGTGAGTGTGTGTGTGTGTGTGTGTGTGAGTGAAAGTGAGTAATTGCATATGTATATAAGTGTGTGTGTGTGTGTGTGTGTGTGAGTGAAAGTGAGTAATTGCATATGTATATAAGTGAGTGTGTGTGTGTGTGTGTGTGTGTGTGTGT
Organism: Synaphobranchus kaupii; assembly: GCA_029718625.1. NCBI lineage: Eukaryota > Metazoa > Chordata > Actinopteri > Anguilliformes > Synaphobranchidae > Synaphobranchus > Synaphobranchus kaupii. The sequence continues at coordinate 34,188,975 of CM056387.1, forward strand.
GTGTGCATTTGTTTGTACACCAGTGAACAGCTTCTGACAGGTTTAATCACTGTTTTCCCTCCTACTAGCACAGCAGCATCTTAAACAGGTGCTTATCTGCGTGTATCTGAGAAAGTAACGTCTCTCTCATCAGCTCCTCTCAAACATCAACTGGAAAACAAACAAAAAAAGAATTCAGTCCCACACAGTCTTCATCTGAATTTTCAAGAGATGAAAAACGCTCTATTTTTGTAAGCTAGTACTTCATAGAGCTACAGTTACTGAAGTAAAATTACGTGTGGGACGTTACACGAGGATACACCTCCACTACAACATCTGGGACTTGAACCAACCACCTACAGACAATAAGCTCCGTTTCCCTCAATACCATGCCACACATATCACATCACACCTTTTAAACATCCATGTTACTCTACTCCAGGTGGGCTGATCTGTTAGCAGTGGGTGGTGAGTGCAGTGATGTGTGCATCAGGTGGGCAGAGACAACGTTGCGTCTCTCTGTTCAACCGACAAAACGGTCCCCTTTAGGAGCGTCTCGGTGGCGGTAGCCCGTAAGAGCACCGTCCGCACGCTCATCGGCGGTTCAGATCCGGCCGCGCGACCTTCGTCCCACGTCTCTCCTTCGGTCTCACTCCCGTTCTTTTCCTGTCTTTCTACGCTGTGCTGTCCAATAAAGCTGAAAAGCCCTTCAAATGCAACTTTAAAAATTTTTTTATCTGCATCCTAATTCGGAACCGGGGAGCGTGCCAACTGTCCCGGGGCGAGGAGGGCGGGGCGGGGCGGGGGGGGGGGGGGGTCCTTTTGTCTTGCGCTGTAATTTTCTAAATGCATCTGTCAATCGGGCAAGAAATTCATTGCCCGTTGTCTCATTTGTCCTTGTACGGCTCACTTCTTTACACTAGTCTTACACGTCCTCCTAATATCTTCCGAATATCAATGGTGTACCTTAGGAAGGAAAAAACAACCAGTACAGCACGCATTATCTGCGCTTTTACCAATACGGTATTCAGGGTTGGGACACGCCCCTATCACAGCATAGTGACCAGTGAACCAGGGTGAACCATAGCGACCAGACCACTCCTATACTGCTGCAGATATTGTGTGAGGCAACTGAGTGCCCCAAATTTTGGAAGGGGGTAGTGTAAACAGGGAGGGGGGATGGATATAGGGGTGTGGAAATGGGGAGGGAGAGGAAATGAGGGGGGGGGGGGGGGTGTTGGAAATGGGGGAGCTCACTGTACAGCTCACTGCATCCTGTTCCCTCTTCCTGGTGGAGACAAGCTAAGGCCCGTCATTACGTCTAATGATGGCCGCCACATGGCAGAGCTCGCACCTGCGTCTGAACGCCCCCCACCGCCCCCCTCTCTGCCGCGTCCCTCTCCCTCGTTTCGTACGGCCGCCCCCACGAGGTGTCGGGGGTCCTATTTATAGCGCGGATCCAGCGTTCGGCACCGGCTGTGGCCTCGGGGCGCCGGCGAAGCGAAGGCATCGCGGGAAACCGGCGAGCGTCGGTCTCCCACCGGCGGGTTTCCCTGGAGCGGATCCCCACGGACCCCCCCCACGCCACGGTGCCTTTCCGCGCGAGTGTAGCGGGGGCGGCTCGTTTGAGAGGCGGGCCCGTACTGACAGCCCCGGCGCGGCGGTCTGGAGGCGATACGGATTTCGGATGGAGATGGCGGTAACACGGCGTCTGGGGACCGCCCCGCCCTTCACGCTATGGGGGGGGGAATCAAAATGGGGGGGGAATCAAAATGGGGGGGGCCCCCGCGTGCCCCGCACGCCACCGGACCCCGCGTGCCGCCATCACCGCCGGGCACAGAGCCAGGCAGACTCCCTTCCATTTCCATTAATCAGTCTCCTGCACAATGGCCTTTAGCAGCACTCCAGCAGGGCCCCCATGCGTCTAAATAAAGTCCGCTAGTCTGACATCACGCCGCGCAGCGCGACAGCTTCCAATCGATGTGATCTGGGAGGGGTCGGGGGAGGGGGGGGGGGGGGACCTTTAGCACAGAACACAGCGGCCTGGTAAGTCCTCTTTAAGAGCCGCACATGAACCTGGTAAAAAGTAAAAACCGATAATAATTTAGTAAACTGTAATATAGCCCAAGAATCTCCTGCTAACAATCAATAATAATAATAATAACAATATATTTATAGAGCAGCGTTCATACAAGGACACAAGCAGCTCCATATGCTACACAGACACAGGAAGGATAGAGAAATGGAAGAACTGTAAGAGCTGACAATCTGGCTGTGGTTTAGTGTCCTTGGCAGAAATCCTGGAAAGAGCGGCACACATAGGGGTGTATAGCCCCGCCTCCCGCAAACCAGGCTTGTCGTGGTGTTCAGTTTAACCGGTGGCATACGGTGCACAAGCCTCAACCAGTGTGGGTATAGCCACACCATCAGTATTTTTGTAATTAACATTTTACAATAAAAGTAAATAAATAAATAATAATAAAAAAATAAATAAATTGATAACATTGATGTTATTAAAGGAATATAAGCACATTTTATTATTTTCACAATAGGCTACTACACTCTCAAAAAGGATGAGTTAATATCCAACACACTTTTTGTGTTACTATTTTAAACACATTTTGTGTCACATTATGCAATTTGTGTGTTAAAATTGAGACTTTTTAAACACAGACTGTGTTGAAAGTGACAGAAAACATGTTGTCCTTAACTAGACACGGAGGTATGTAAAACAATTTCAGGTTATGTGTTGTTTCTAACACATCTGTCTTGAGAATGTACTATCAGATATAGCCAGTTCTCCACAATTAGGCTATTAGGTGAGGAATAAAATTATTTTTATTTACATTGCAAAACTGTGCACATTATTTAAAATTGTGGATACATGTAGGCTACTCTTCGTTCTCTGCAATCACAGAATATTCATGGAAAAGATAAGCAATGTGCACATTTTGTGAAAACCTTGAACTGCAGGTTTCATTAAAGACAGCCTTTATTGCAGGTTGTG
>CM056387.1:34196960-34229165 GCA_029718625.1 Synaphobranchus kaupii
GCAGACTACAGCCTGAAGTATTAAACCAGCTGGTAAGATATAAAGTCCAAGCAAAGAAATGTATATATTAGACTACCATCTCAAATGAAATACGATACCTTTTGTATGAACAAAAACCCATTTATCCATAGACACCAAATCATTTGATGTCTGAAAGAAGAAAATGGCCATCTCATTTCACATGGACTTCCATATAATTGGGACTGGAATTCAATCATGTAATCATGTTTTACGGGAAAACTAAATAAGTGGAAATATGAAGATGTATGAATCCCAGGAGAACTTTCTATGATCAGACTGATTTATTCAGTAGTGTCCCAGGGTTTCAGTGTATCTGTTTGTCTGGGTTCTTTCAATGAAGCTTTTATGAAAGAGACTCTCTCTCTCTCCCCCTCTCTCTCAGCTCTCCTGCTGCTCTACGATGTCACCAACAAAACATCTTTCGACAACATCCAGGTAGGATTCCGCTTTTCACTCGAACGCTTCCCTTTCAGGTTTTGCGAGCGACGGCGGTCGAGTAATTGTCGGGTGAGCCGCGCACTCCGGCGGATACAGCTGCGCTTCTAACCGCCGGCACAAAGAGAGAGAGAGAAATAAGGAACTGTCATCACTGTGTCCTTTTAAAAGGACCCTGTTCAAAAGAGCCGTGTAATTGCGGTGCAATTTGCAGTGACGGCAGGGGAGCCAGGTTCAATGTGCGCCACCTGAGGCTGTGGTAGAGGGGCGGGGCCACGGGTACTCGATTGACAGTTTGACAGTTTGGTTCCACCCCCTCCCCCCCCTGTGCCCATTAGTGCTGCTCTTTCAGTGGCTGCCTACGCCCCCCCCCACCCCCCCCCCCCCCCTCCAACAGGTCACAAAGGGGTGCCTCGGCTTCTCACCATAATGGCCCATTCAAAACACGTCTGCGACAATTAAAGGCTTTTTTTGATTCAAAATTATCCCAATTAATTATCCATTCATTCCATTTCCTCAGTCAGCTATGCAGATGAAAAATTGGCATTTATTAGTGATAAGTGACAGTTCTGAAAAAATAAAAGATAAAAACATTCAGGTGGCAGCTTTTATGACTGCTCAGTTGTGTATAGAAGTGAACTAATTTAAAAAAATTGGGGCTAATTAACCTCCGGCACGATTAAATGGCCAAATTGGGACAGTGCCAAATTGGACCAAACTGGAACACAATGTTTTGCAATTATTACAAGCATTCTGCAGGGGTAGAGCTCCCTCGCCCCACTAAGAGATTTGGGGTCACACCTGCCTCCTTCCCTTGAGTCACACCATCACTTCTGGGGAAAAAAAATAATAATTGCAGGTGGGAAGAAATCTCAGGGGGAACCCAGATATAGAGGGGGAGCCCATCCTCCGCTGGCCGGCCTTGGTGTCAATAGTTCAAGTTGGGTAATGTGGAAACTATAAGAGCTGTTGGGACATATTATAGCCCAGTGTATTACAAGAGCTGGTAAAACAGGCAGTCCAAGCAAAGAAGTGTCAGCAGCTGATCATATTAATAAACATATTATCATATTAATATAAATCATCAGATGTTTTAGGTCAGGTGCTCAGCGTGCGTACTGAAGTCAGGAACGCCCATCGACCTTCCTGACCCCAAGCATGTAGCATACGTCTTTTTATTCTGATCCACAATCAGCTAATAACGGACCCCAAGCATGTAGCGTAGGCTACGTCTTTTTATTCTGATCCACAATCAGCTAATAACGGACCCCAAGCATGTAGCGTAGGCTACGTCTTTTTATTCTGATCCACAATCAGCTAATAACGGACCCCAAGCATGTAGCGTAGGCTACGTCTTTTTATTCTGATCCACAATCAGCTAATAACGGACCCCAAGCATGTAGCGTAGGCTACGTCTTTTTATTCTGATCCACAATCAGCTAATAACGGACCCCAAGCATGTAGCGTAGGCTACGTCTTTTTATTCTGATCCACAATCAGCTAATAACGGACCCCAAGCATGTAGCGTAGGCTACGTCTTTTTATTCTGATCCACAATCAGCTAATAACGGACCCCAAGCATGTAGCGTAGGCTACGTCTTTTTATTCTGATCCACAATCAGCTAATAACGGACCCCAAGCATGTAGCGTAGGCTACGTCTTTTTATTCTGATCCACAATCAGCTAATAACGGACCCCAAGCATGTAGCGTAGGCTACGTCTTTTTATTCTGATCCACAATCAGCTAATAACGGACCCCAAGCATGTAGCGTAGGCTACGTCTTTTTATTCTGATCCACAATCAGCTAATAACGGACCCCAAGCATGTAGCGTAGGCTACGTCTTTTTATTCTGATCCACAATCAGCTAATAACGGACCCCAAGCATGTAGCGTAGGCTACGTCTTTTTATTCTGATCCACAATCAGCTAATAACGGACCCCAAGCATGTAGCGTAGGCTACGTCTTTTTATTCTGATCCACAATCAGCTAATAACGGACCCCAAGCATGTAGCGTATACGTCGTTTTATTGTGATCCACAATCAGCTAATAACGTACCCCAAGCATGTAGCGTATACGTCGTTTTATTGTGATCCACAATCAGCTAATAACGTACCCCAAGCATGTAGCGAACCTATTCTTATTTCGATCCAAAATCAGCTAATAACGGACCCCAAGCATGCAGTGAACCTATTTTTATTTCGATCCAAAATCAGCTAATAACGGAGCCCAACAATGTCGCGTACGCCTTTTTTATTCTGATCCGCAATCAGCTAATAACGGACCCCAAGCACATAGCGAGCGTCTTTTTATTGTGATCCACAATCAGTGAGTTCCGCTGCTGTGAGGCCATGCAGCATGAAGGAACCGGGCACAAAGCTAATCAGGTAGAGAATCGGGAGCAGCGGAAAGCGCTAATATTCGTTAAGGGTAATTGAACGCGAAATGAAGTTAATGGGCATTGCTTGATAACTCGAGCGAGGGGGAAAAAATGTGTTGCCGCACAGCTTCCGAGCACAGAACTAAGGAGCCATTCGCAGGAAAGGACAAGAACCCGTAACTTACCCCCCTGGGGGAAAGAACCGGACTAAACAGCATATCTGGACATTTACCCCTGGCCACACAAGATTTATTGCCCTATTTGCAGACTGCATATTGCATAATAACAGTCGGGTGCAAGTATTTTTTGCTGTGTCGCATGATATTAAGAATTTGTGGCGGCAGATGCTGTCTGAAGGTGTATTAATCAAAATGGACTTCCCCTGAACTTTTAATAACCACCTCCATCCAGCGAATCAGCTGTATGCAGCATCCACATGGCCCAGGAGAAATACAGGTCTGGTACGGTAGGAGAAAGTGACAGGAGGATAAAATGGCAGTCCAGGGAAGGTTGGGTTCTGCTTTAGCTATCACCCTTTGATGAAGTAGTCAACGTGCCACTAGCTGTAGCCTATCGGCGCGGTTAGCACTGTGGCTAGCGCGCAAACGTTGGCTATGAGGCTGGGTTATGGAACTTAACTAGTTAGCTGCATATTTTAGCACGATGTCAGCTCACTAGCCAGAGTATGTAAAGTTAGCTGGCTTGCTACGTGCGGCTGGTCCATTGGTCCCTGGTCGTCAATCACAGCTGAGCCACAGAGAGGGAGCAAGGGAGAGAGAGTGAGAGAAAGAGAAATGTAACTGATAGGCTTTTAGCAGGCGTTCTGGCTAACCCCCACTGTTCCCAGTGCTCTGGGGCCAAGCCGACAGGCCCGCGGAACTGCGGATTGATTTTTTCATCAGACTGGATTTATCCGAGTAATGAGAAGTACATGCGTGCCCTCCGTCAGGAACTCACCGGGTCTCTCAAGCTTTAAATGGAAGGGAAGGGAAGGGAGGGATTAGCGCCTCTGCCAGGTATTAGATATGGGCAGAGCGCGCACGGTGGTGACCCGTAAAGAGACAGTTTTTCGTCTTAATAGAATACCAATGAATCACTCTGTCAGGCCCCACAAGTGTACAGAACAAGCAGGTCAGCGGCTACTTCACCACCCCCCTCCTCCTCCTCCTCTCTCGCTCTTTCTTTCTTTCTTTCAAACGCATGTACACACTTTGGTTCTGTCCCCCCCATGTCTCGCTACCCCCCCCCCCCCCCCCCCCATCATTCTCATTCATTCTCGTTCACACTGAAACGATTCTGCTCAAGGCCATTACATCTCTGCCCCCCTAAAGAACTATTACGCTCTAGCGGTACTTTTTCTATTTATAGCTTTTAATGGAGATCAGCAACGATTTCAAAAGGCAATTTGTTACAAAACTAGAACACCACTGCTATATAAGAAGCTTTGAAATGACAAAGGTCTTAAGAGTCTAAAGGAGGAGAAAAGCTACTTTGTATCACCCGAAGTACTGTCGCTGTCTGGCAGAGAAAAACAGAAATGTGGGGGTTGGGGGGGGGGGGGGTGTCATACACCTGACAGCACAGCTGGAGCTTTATTTCTGGGGTGCAGATAGAGGAGGAAGATGAGAGAGAAGAGGCCACAATGTCCCGGCTTCCTGCTGTTATTCACGCGCCGGTGTCCTCGATAAGTCACCCCCAATTAGGCGGGCGTGGCATGCCCGCTCGGAGGCCGCGGACCTGTTGGCGCGTGGCAGATGCCTGGCGGTAAGCCCTGCTGCAAATCCCGTGGCGTTAATGAGCACAAATTAACGTTAATGTCCAGGTGTGTGTGCCCAGGGGAAAACAGGAAGCAGGTGGGCGAACACCTGGACCAGTCCCGCAGCCCTGCCTCGCTCCTCACAGGGCGCTGTCTACAGAGGCCAGGAGGGGGCGGGGCCATCCCACGGCCCCGCCTCCCTCCTCACAGGGCGCTGTCTACAGAGGCCAGGAGGGGGCGGGGCCATCCCACGGCCCCGCCTCCCTCCTCACAGGGCGCTGTCTACAGAGGCCAGGAGGGGGCGGACCAATGTGCCCCACCCCCCAGCTGGGTTTGACTTAAGAATAACTTAAGTGATAAAATATTCTTCTTTTTCGAAGGCAGTTTGGCGAGTTCATTTTGGTGATGTCTGAAGTGAGCAAGCCGTTTGTGAAATTAACCCCTCAATGACATTGACCTGTTAAGGACAAATGTTAATTCAATCCAGGCCAGTCAATTGCATTTTATTAAATCTCAGATTAGAGCCAGGTTGTCTTTAAGCAGACACTTTAAGGTATTGATGCAGCGGTTCAATTGGACACTGAGACAGCAGCTGTGTCCCTGGGTATGGGCAACAAGCAAAAAATCAAAGGGAAACTCAGTAACACTTTACCAGAAGTATACACTGTAATTATGCATTCAGCAAATTCTACAAAACATTCAAAATGACCAATTAAAATGGATCCCTGCATACCTTATGAGTATTATGACACTGGTCATAAGTTGTAATACGCATTATGACACTGGTCATAAGTTGACAGCATTATGTAGGCCACACAGTTCAAATGAAGTGTTACCTACAATTCCATTGCAGCATAGTCGGTTTTCTTCTGCTATTTATTACTACAGACTAAAGCTCGAAAATGATTTACTTGGAAGATATTGCACTCATAAATATCATGTTACAGGCCTGCCGGGTAAAAATGAGTCTACGGTGCAGTGATGTGACCGGCGGTCGGGAACATCTGTGATTGGCGGGGGGAGGCGTTGGTGGTGTTGGGGGAGTAAGAGTTTGAATTGCTTTTAAAACAATTCAGCATATGAAAACAAAATGACTGCATATTGAATTCACATCAAAACATCTTCATGGTACATAAAACGTCCAATGGGTTTTGTAATGATTTCCATGTGTACGATATGCACAATGGCATATTCGCTGTATAAGGGACACTTGAGTTGTTTTCCATTTATTATTCTGATTTGAAAAGAGCAAGGAGCGCTTACTATACTGTCTTTATAGGGGACAAATCGGGTCCATGTAAGGAATTGCAATTGTATGGTCATAGCGAGAGCCAGGCAAAACAAAATAAAACAGAAAAATACAAAAAATTAATATATATAATAATAATAATAATAATACACCTGTATCATAATATACATAATATACTGCATATCACCCTTCATGAGAGCATCGAGGGGGCGATACAATAGGAATAAAAATATAATCAAATTAAAAATTGGCTCAATGTCCAAGCAAAACTTAATGAGCGCATGAGAGTATAATGCCTCGAGGCGATGTCAAGCAAGCCCATTTGTAACGCAAATGCTCTAGAGTGTAATCTGCTCACCAAGGGCAGTACTCAGCCATCTCCCTGGCGGAGAGAGGGGAACTCGGAGCAGTATATTAGCACTGAGAAATTCAAGGGAAGGGACTCATTAGAATATCAGATACAGGGGGCCAGCCTTGGAGAAGCCGCTTCAGTTCTGTGTGTTTTATTGCGCGAGCCGCGAGGCAATCAACGGTGAAGTGGGTTTTAAGGAGCCATTTTGGGCGCTGTAAACCCGTTGCCCAAGTCCCGATAAAAATGTCTTTGTGAAAAATGCGTCTCACCCCCCACCTAGGGCTGGGTATCGAACTTCTGACCGAATCATGACCGTAGCGATGACCGTCATGACCAAGTGTCGAAAACTCATATGGCATATGGTGCCAATTTTCGTGAACTTTCGGTTCCTAAAATGATCTGTTAAGTACCAAATTTCTAGCCCCACCAGGGGGGCTTTCAGACTCTTTTTTTTGTCTTTATTCGTTGGTCAGATAATTCTTGATTTAAATCATAATGTTGTTCATTGTATACTGTATTTTGTACAGCTGTTTCAGTTGACAACATTAATCACTGAAGCATTTGAGATGTTTTGGCTTATTTTGTCAAATGAGAACATTGTTTACACTCAGCAAAGATAGGTATCGAAAAAGGTATTATTTTGGTATCGGTATTGAATCCCAGGTATCGGTATCGGAACAGATATCTAAAAAACATTCAAACGATACCCAGCCCCCTACCTCCACCCTCATTTTCTTACATTCAGATGCAGTCTGGGTGGAGTATACGGCACATCTTGCAGCTGCAGTCTGCTGCCTCACTTTACCCAGAATCCCTGAAACGGATAAACAAACCCACAGAGGAGAAAAAGAACACGTCGAGGTATTTCAGAAGAGCGTTTCCAGCGCTGCCAAGGTTACGACGCGGGTGTATTTCCGCCGTGCTGTGTGGCGGTACAGACGGACCGAGCGCACGCCACAGGCAGCCGGGTGGAATCGCCCCGTCGGCGGATCTCGCCGGAGGCCGGGGGACTCGACCGGCATCCCAGCGGCCGTGCCCTCCCCCGCCAGAGCCGCCGAGCCTCTTAATGACGCATCAATTATCACCGCCAAACTCATCGGCTTGGTCTATGCACCGTGAATGAACGCGTTTCACTTCTTACTGTGGCCTATGTTTTTCAGTACTTGTCAGCCTTCGCGGCTGATGGGGAAAAGCACTGTGTGGTTTCTCAATTTGTTTACGTGGACTGCCTGCATTGTTTTTTTATGGGGGGGAATATTCAGTGACATTCATTCATTTTTGTATTATTGATATTTATGATTGTTTTAGATCTCTATTGTCATTTGATTGTTCCCCGCTGTTGTCCTTTTCACTGGTGAGATTCCTGAATCTCAGTGATGTGTTGCGTTCAGATCCTGGATATTCCTGAATCTGCGATTCGCGGTGGAAACGGAGCCGTGTGATCGGATCGGTCTATTGATTCAAAGGAACGCATTGAGCAGGTCTCCGTTGTCCCAGCCAAGGTTTGACATTTCCTCTGCATCATTCATCAAAAAATATTTACCCGTCCGCGACGCGTTCGCCGGTCGTTTCCGCTTCCAACGGCCATCTGTGATGAAATGTTTCTGATGGAAAAACAATAAATCAATGCTCTGTAATGACAGCACCACCAGACAGCTGATGTGAAGAACTGAACCCTTTAGCCTGTGGAAAGTTACATTTCATCCGAAACCACCTGCAAACACACAAGAGACAATATGTCTGTACATTATTATTATTGCTGCTGCTGCTGTTGTGTTAGCTAATGTGATTCCTGTCAACACTTTGCTTAGAGTGACTAATTCTAAGAGCCAGTCGTGTTAATGAGATGTACGACACTCATTACCGTCCTCTTAATAAGAGCAAGCTCAGCTTTGACGCATCACAGCCTGCGTATTTGCATGTAAATCATTAGAGACAGGGAGGTGAGGAGTGCGTAGAACAGCGGGGGGTGGGGGCTGTCACTGGAGGAACATGAGAAGCTGCTTCCGCTTGAAAAAAGCCTTTGACAGTCAGGCAGGCTCAGGGTTAGAAAAGGGCGTCAGCAAGGGGGCGAAGGGAAATGGCCCTCCCTCCAACACTGGCTGCAGAAATATCACAGATTTGCTTCCTGCGATCGGTTTTCTTTGCAACGCAATATTTGTTGGTCACACTCGATAAGGCCATCTGCTGGGCCAATAATAATAACTACTATTATGATTGTATTTATTAATACTACTGCTTCAGAAGCTCGGAGTAGGGCGAGGGTATAAGGACGGGTGCTTCGTAGCTGCAGTGTTAAATTCAATTCCCGGAATGCCAGGTTTTTTTGGTTTCCATTCGAACTGCAACCAAACAAGGCCTTGGAAACAAGCCAATCCACTTATTCAGATGAATCGCTTTCAAAACACAAAAACAGGAGAAATTGCAGCCCTGCAGGACTGCAGCCTGACAAGTGACATCCCTGCCTCACAGCTATGGCCAAACAGACCTCCAGGGCCCACCCACTCTGTGATTGGCTCTCTCTTTCCATAGGGCATTTGTGATTGGCTCCTTTTTTCACAAGACCCGTGCAGCACGCCAAGGAAACAGGCAATGTCAACGAGGTCAACTGATCCGCTATTACAAAGACAGGCAGGGCAGACCGTCCATCACTGTAATATCTCACTGTGCTGAGGTATTCCTGGAAAGACCTCTCGCTCTCAGTCACGAGGGACCACTTCTCAGTCCCGCATGTTTCTCGAGCCCTTTCACATCACGTACTCTCTGAACGATGGAGGCGAGCTGAATTGATTCAATCTAGACGGGCAATTGGGTTGGATCACGCGTATAAGTGCCTGGCTAGAACGAAAGCCATCCGTCAAAGGACCGTGGCCCTTGAAGACTAGGGCCAAGTGGTCCTGGTCCATCATTACCACCATGCATATTCATCAGCTGGGAATGTATCTTGATGAAGGCTGATTGGCTGCTGCCAGGCAATTCCAGGCTAACAGTGTCAATAGTTATCACAGACCAAACCAAGAACTGTCCGTTTGCTCATTAATGTTTACAAGCTGCCTCCATTTGCCAGATCTTTTTCGGATCAATAATGCTCGGACAGAACTTTTTATGTATAAGGCACAGAGAGACTAATCTCCTGTGTGTGCGCAAAGCTCTTCTGGGAGGACAGTCAGTTCAACTGAGAGGAGAAAGGCTTGTGGGTACTGTGAGGACATATTGGGTATTCATACCCTGAGACATCCCGAAAAGCACAGATTCATAAGAACCAATCCAATGATTTTGCTCCCCGTGGAAAACCATTGATTGGGTCAGATGAGCGAGTCATTGATAGCAAATGGTAACATCGTCCGTTATGGGGTTGATGAGCCGCCGGTCTCGTTAGTATTCAGAGAACGTAACGCTTCCATTGAGGTTAGCTAAACAGGCCATGATATTAGCCCTTCAGCACTGTACAAAGAGAGTTATGTAAGGAATATTAGCCATGTGATTTACTGAGCTCTTCAATACTGAAGTGACTTGGAGGAAATTATAGAGGGTTTCTCACATCTCTGCAGGACATTCAGGTTACCGACAGCCATTTTTCTTGGACATTAGCGTGGCAGTGATTCCTGTTACAGGGATGGGAGACTGATTACATTTCTGGGAGTGAGGGCCATTATGGGTGTGCTTTGCGTTCGCCCAGCCTTGCTATGCTCCGTGTACTTGTGCATTGTGATTACATTACCATCGTTTTCTCTAAATCAAACTTTATTGGAAATTATGAAGGCGATAATTTCTCACAGGGTGGAATTCTCAGTTATATCCCAGGATTCTTGTCAGTCCCCAGACAATGACCACCCAAGGCTGGAAAAGACAGGAGCTTCTCAATACAAACTAGTGGTCAAGGCTCTTCATTGGTCAGTTTTTTGGCACTGGACACTGAGCGTGAAGGTCATGGATTCGAACCTCAATGACGAGGCACCTCATGTGCGCCATTATGCAAGGGGAACCTGAGCTTTCCATGTTAAAACCCAGCATACGACTCACACAGTATTCCGTTAATGTGGGATCACACAGTATTCCGTTAATGTGGGAAGAGTGGAAAGCTTGGGAAAAAAATCAAAAGCCTAAATGATTTGAATCCAGGCCTCTGCTCCGGGTCCCGGATCTAAATTGGATCCCAGTGATATAATGTTGTTTCTTTAGATAGCGTCGCTGAAGACAAATCGCTCGCCCGTGCTGTACGGAGCTTCCCCGTCTCTCGGAAAAGAACAAACACGTCCCGTCTTGCCGCAGACCGGGCCGTTCGCCGAGCTGCTGAACGCTCATCCGTCTCGTTTTTTCCCCACAGATTCAGAAATGCGTTCGCTCCTTTCTTACCGGGAAGACTTTAATGCGCAGAAATCCAATTTTGGTCCCTTTTGATCTGATGAGAAACTCATCAGTGAACAAATAAGAAATAATCCCAATGTTTCTGCGACAAACCTTTGGAGCCTCCCCCTGAGTGAACATGTTTGCTACCCTCTAAAGCCCCCCCTGCACCCCCCCTGCACCCCCCCACACACACACACGTTTTTGCCTTTTGATTGGAAATTCATGAATTTTTTTATATTTTATTTCTTGGGGCTTTTTCAGCTTTGTATTGGACAGCAGTATAAAGAGACAGGAAGAACGGGAGCGAGAGTGAGAGAAAGGTCGCGCGATTGGCCAGATTTTTAACCGCCCACGTCGAGGCTCGCAATGAGCATGCGGACGCCACGAGACACCCTGAGAAATTCATCATTTTAAAAAATGCGTCCCGCTCTAGTTTTTCCACTGTTACCAGTGTGGCTTCTTCCTCAGGTCTTCTCTGGACCCTTATCCAACCAAGCCATCGGTCTCTCTGCCTGGTACTGACATCATTAAAGAGACGGATTGTGGGAAGCGGGCCCGTGAACAGGCCCCTGCTCTACCCAGGGGGGCGCATTAGCGGTCGTTTCGTACACAGCCGGCGACTCTGAAGCGCTGGTCTCAGATACGCCCCATTCCTTTCTGTGAGAGTGGCTTTGTGCCAGTGAGTGAATGAGTGTGCTTTAGAAAGCCATGATTTGCATAAGGCCTGTACCACAGACTTGGTCACGCACACTGCTGTGGGTTATTAATCTCCATGTAAATGATCGGTGTCAAATTGAATCATGGGAGTTGGAATTTCCATTATAGCCCAGACTTTTTTTTTTTATAATAAACAACTCACAGCGTTCAATATGTTTAAGATATTTTCACTCTGTGGACAATATTTGGTAGTCTAAGCTTAGTCAAAGTCTCCAGTCTCTGGGATGAAGGGTCATCATTGCTTCTGCTGTGAAGTAAGTCAGTCAGATCCTCCTTCCCTACAGGAAGAGACAGGTGGCGGGTCTGGGGTCGCACACACACGCACGCTCATACACAGCCTACTCATACACGCACACATACACACACAAACTCTCACTTATACGCAATCACACGCACACACAAACACCTTCGCTTGAGTGTGAAAATAAGGACGGAGAGGGCTGCCAGAGAAACACGTCCGACGGCGGAGGCGCATGACAAACGACGCTCACCGCCGGCCAAACTTTCGCTCAAGGATACGAGCGCTGGCCGAGGGGGGGCAAGAGCGCCGGGGCAGGGGGCTGCATCAGTACTGACAAGCCCGGGTCGCCGCGAGCGCTAGCCGTAATCAATCAATCACATTTTATCGAATCTAGCGCCCTTAAGAAGAGCACTTCACAGTCCATAAAAATGATTAGAGTTATAGCACACGGGACATGAAAGGGATACTTCACCACCGGAGAAGCTTTCACACCTGAGTGATTCATAGAAATACCTGTGAGGGACCCTCGATGCTTTCACATTCAACCATCGCAATGAATAAATTGCTTATATGTGACTTCATGCAATATTCAGTGGTTATCTTCTCCGACACAGCGGATACACTTTGTGGTGCGAAAGTGTTTTTTTTTGTTGTTTTTTTTCAACGGTGTTAATGGAACGCATTGAAATTTTAAATAGTAAAGGATTGTAAACATGATTTGTACTGAAGGCAATGAAAGTGGACTTTCTTACACAGTTCAACCCATTCACCATCTCCTGAGTGGAGTCTAAGGTACAACAGCAGTTGCTCAGAGTAGACTAGATCAGTGTAGCTTAGGTGGCTGGTGTAGGGGGAGAAGTAATGGAGGTGTGGGTTTGGTTCTGAAACCTTAACGGCGCTCAGTAGTGTGCTTCCTTGAAGTGAGGCTGATAAAATGGCCGTGTCATAGTCTCACGTTTCCAACCCAGGTTTTTTTTCCCCAAGTCTCCTTTTTGCGGGTTTTTGATTTTAGGGGGAACGGGACATTGAAAGGACGCGGAGAGGAGTTAAAAAGTGGAAAAGGTAAGTGTGAGAACCCTAAACCTCCTACACCAAGCTGAGGTACAGAGCAGCTGGAAACTAAACGCCGTTTAGCGGCTAAACTACGGCGGAACAGCTTTAGATAAAGAGCCCACAGTATGGGGAGAGGGAGCTTTCAACCATCGCAAAGGTCAACATCAAGGGGTTTCAGACCGGATAGCAACCCCCCCGAGTCTCTGACTCACTCATACGATGACGTGGGATGACGACCATTCCATCATTTGCGGTTCCTGAAGCTGAAAGAAGACCTGGGTTAAAACGGTATTTGTCTTGAGGTCAAATACTTTTTCTGCACTCTATTGATCTTGCCTGGTGAATTTGAGCCTGCTAGGAGGAGCAGATGGGATTGTTTTGGGATTATTTAATTTGTTCCAAAAAAGGCAAGCTTAGTCAAATGCAGAAAGGTATTTCAATCCAAAACAAATACTATTTGAACCCAGGTCTGGCTGAAAGCAAATGCCACCTGCTTTCGTATTTGACATGTTTGGATGCGAGATCGTAGCCAACTCCCTGAGATCATAAGTGCTCGAGCTTCGAAGTGAACTGGGGAGGTAAGAAAGAGTGGCTCAGGCAGGGTATGACGCGATCAACACCAGTTTTTATTGAAGTCGAAATTCTTTCAGCGGCGTAATGGATTACATGTCAAGGGTTTGATTTATGTACAATTAGGAATGTGTTTTACAGCGTTGCGGCAATCTGACCCTGAAGAGACGACATCGGGCAAAACCTTTTATGCGTTTACGTAGCGCGTTTACTATCCAGCTACATTCAAATCAAATTAATCCTTAACGCCTGCACCGTCGGTTTACGGTCCTTTAAATGTACAGCCATTACATGGAGGTCTTTGATTTGCAAGGCACGAGCTGAGGAGCAATCTCCCAGGTTAGAATGAGCGGCGCTTGTGGAGCAGGCGTGGTGGACAGACACGGGTGGGAATCGGCGCTCCTCGCTAACCGGTTGTGACAGACATGTTGTGCCCCTGAGGTCGAGCCCCCGTACTGGGGACCTTCAGACAGAGGAGACTCGCTTAGGAGAGAAGACTAACTCTCTATGCTCGCTGAGGTGTGCGTCTCCAACATGCCCGAGTCATTTCGCCAAGTGCAGATCGCGAGGTCACGGTTCCCGTCCGCTAAGACGAACGAGGCCTCACAGACTCCGGGAGCACTTACCTGCAGCTCCAATTCCAGTGACCGCAGGGGAGTACATCGCTCAGACCGTACAGGCTCTTCTGTGGATGCACACTTAGATTGAGCCATTTTTTTTAGCACCAGTACTGTTCGCAAAATAGGGATCCATTTATGTCGTACATCAAAGGTAGCAACTCATAAAAAAACAACCCTCCCCTCCCTTTTCATTTAGAAATACAGGTTGTCCCATAAGTCACTGTACCCCTGGGATTTGCAAGGGGGAACAGAGCTCTTTTAGGGATTGTAAAAGAGCGAGACAAAACAAAAAGGTATGAAAACAACGCGCGGTCTGAAGGAAGCTTGTCATAAGCCCGGGCTGCAAACTGAATTACTGATCCATCACCACGGCAACGCTGTCTGTGCACAAAAACAATGTTAATCTACACTGCCACTATACTGGATGTTATTAAAAAATGGAAAAAAATGAAGGGAAAAATTTGAAGGGAAAAAATTATTGTTGGTGCTATTGTATGTTAAGGATTAGTGGCTTAGTAGCTAGTGTTGGAGTGTGCGTGTTGACATTCTTTCCTTAATATTTACATGCTTTTAATTTAGGTTGAATTTTTTTCCAAATCGAAGGCTTTGACATTTTTTTTTTTGTTTCTTCACTCTCAAGTTATCCCGTGTCATCGTTGAGAGTTTACCGGTTGCTTCTTAATCATTTCTTTCATTTTCTCCCGAGGTGCAAGCCGAACGCCGTTCCACACTGGGCGTAATCGGCTATCAGCCAATAATAAAGCGCCTGTCGCTCCGCTCTCTCTCTCTCTCTCTCTCTCCGGCTCGGCTAATGATGGCCTCCATTTTACGCGCTCCCCGCCGGGCGGCGGACGGGTGTCGGGGTTGTATTGAAGGGCTTAGCGAGGGCTTTACGGCGGGAATGCTAAACGGCAGGGCCGCGCTCATCCGTGATTGCGGGTAAATGGTTCGCACCGCTTCGAACGTGATGTGATTTCCAGAAGCTTCAGACGCTGACAGCTACAAGTTGGAGGGTGCAGACTGTAGGTGGTTACGTGTCATTTTTTAACTATCCAGATTTATTTTGTCAAGAATATAGTCACCAAATACAGTTTATAAGAAACTAAACAAGATTTATTGAACCAATCTGAAATCTTTATGAGGCCAGTAATTAATCAGCCTGTGAGATATTCATATGGTATATTTTGTTGTTTTTTTTTGCAATATTTGAAGAAGAAGATTTGATTAAATAACACTTCTATCCATTCGCACAGCAGAAAGAAATCACTAATCCTGTTAATGAACTGTGTGTGTGCGTTTAGTATGAGTGCTTCAGTTCCCTAAAATCTGGAACGAACCACAAGTGATACCACCGACACCCTAATTAACAGGGGTGATTTTCAGCGTTTTCCGGTAGATTCCGCGGGGCTCCGTGCACACTGCGGGGTCCCACCGACAGGCGGGTCGGAGGACAGCCCCGCCGCGCCGCGACAACGACGCCGTCCCGTCAGAGAGTGCGCTCACAGACACGCGCCGGACGTCACCCAACTGTCGAAGAGAGGCGCGGGGCAGAGCGCCGCCACTGACCTCCACAGAGAAGCGGGCCTCTGGAACCTGCTCTCAGTTACCGTGACGACCCCACCTCCTCCCCCAGGCAGATTCTTATCTCTCATATCCCGCAATCCATTTACACTGAGTCCCCTTGTCCTTTGTGCAGAAGTCACAGAGATAAGCTCTATGTCACTGAGTACCACAGCCACCAGGGCACAAACACACTACAGTAAGACTCCAGTACCCTGACCGGCTAACTCACCTTTATAGTTACAGCTACAGTCATTTATTTATTTATTTTATTTAAACCCCCTTCTGTTTCTTCTGTTATATTGATTAGCACTCAGGGCGTGCGTATATATATCTCTGGAATTATGCAACATTGTCTTTATTGGTTTTTAAATTTTCCTTTCCAATAAAAACATTTTATTACATTTTCAAGCTTTTCATTTCACAATTTTAAAAACATATATTATCAAGGGGGGGGGGGGGGGGTTTATTTCCCCTCCCTTTTTAATTTCTAAAAATTAACATTCAACATTCATAACACGACGATAAATTACATCACATACAAAAAGGAGAAGTTTACCAAACAAAAAAGGAAATCACAAGACATTGAAATGAATTCAAAGCATGCGTTCCTGGGTTATTGGGTGGGGAAATGTTCTGTCTCTCTCTCTCTTCCTTTAGGATGGAGGGGGGTGGACTAAATGATCAGGAATTATGCAACATGCCATTTCATTTCATTCACTTGCGTGGTGGCTGCATGTGGTCAGCTTTGTGTTAAATATCTATAGTACTGGCCACCCGCTCTGCTCCGGGTCTTGCAGTGACCCTTGCCCGTTCGCACATGGTGTCGTTCGCTTTGGACAAAAGCATCAGTCAGTCGAATAAATCCCCTGTAACCGTTTCCTCAAACACCCTGGAGTTTGTTTCTTCAGTGCAGCATATCTAACCACCTGCCTCCTCATCTTTAGCAGACACAAAAAACAACACCAAAATATGATATGATTTCAGAAAGTAATTTGTTCCCCGCCGCAGTGCACGCAGATCTAAAGATCACCAGCAGAGGGCGAAAGGACTGGGACCGGGCCTTCGGTCCCCTTGTGTCCATCTCTAATGAGAGCTACGGCTGAATATGGCATGAATCAGCAGGGAACAGACCCACCGGGGTGATATTGACAGAGGGAAAGGCGCCGTTTGACTTCAGGAAGTCAGGCCTTGAATATTTACGCGTGACGCACGGCGAGTGCGCGCCACGGACACGAGCGCACGGAGAAATAAACCAGAGCCGCCGCCAGAGCCGCCGGAGCCCTTGCGATCAGGTTTCCGGAAATATAGTGCCATTTCAGCACGTGCATAACACATAGACCGTAAAAAAAAAATATGCACAAAAGACACTGTTACGTCACCCATTGACTTCCCACAGGCTCGTAAAACCCGTTTTCATGCTCCGGGAGTCAGGCCGAAGTACAGTTTTCGCCGCCATGTTGTACAAAAAGAGTCTGCGCGGTGGAGCCAGAGACCCTCCCTACTGCGCAGACTCTGGCTCCAGTTTTTTGGTTTGTCCATGAAGCGCATGTGATACGAGTGACACACAGTAACCAGGAGGTGCTGCAAACTGCCACGGATTGGTCCACAAAAATGTTTAAACAGCGTACAAACGACACGATAACTTAACAAATCGGCACATGGGGAGACATTAGACAAAGAAAAAGCAGCTATTGCGACTAGATGTCCTGGTGAGAAAAGTTTCTTGACATATTTTTACCGCATTTGGTACCATTGACTTACATTGAAATATGGGCCTGAAAGACCTACACTGGAGCGAACCGTACTGGCACCAGATAGCAATGCTCGCAACAAGACCAGGAAGTGAGCTTCAAAAACGAAGCTCGGTTTTGGCCCCTTGGCATAAAAACAGATGAGGCTGATGTCATCTGTTTGGTTTGGGGGCAGAGATCGCTCCTATCACAGCGCCAGTATTCTAGGGGTAATGGTTATATTGCAAATTGAAAACCACTGAAGGAGCAGATGAAGAGTTAAAATAAGTGGAACGGGGACCGGTTTGATACTCAATCCTGTGTAAAAAAAAAAAAAAAAACGAATCAAAAAATACAATACACTCCCGACACCCGTGCGTATATAAAAAAAATAAAATAAAATAAAAAAAGAGGCAATCTTCTCTCCCACTCTCGCTTTCCCTCTCTATGCATCTCTCTCTCACTCACATTTCCTCCCTCTCTCTCTCTCTCTCTCTCTCTCTCTCTTTCTTTCTGCCTTTGTCTTTCTCTCTACACTGCCCGGCCAAAAATAAAGTCGCACACTGTAATATTTTGTTGGACCGCCTTTAGCTTTGATTACGGCGCGCATTCGTCGTGGCATTGTTTCGACAACCTTATGCAACGTCACAACATTTATTTCCGTCCAGACTTGCATTAATTTTTGGCAGAGATCTTGTATTGACGACGGGAGAGTCGAACCACTCCGTGAAGTCTTCTCCAGCACATCCCAAAGACTTTCAATGGGGTTATGGTCAGGACTCTGGTGGCCAATTCATGTGTGAAAATGATTCCTCATGCTCCCTGAACCACTCTTTCACAATTTGAGCCCGATGAATCTTGGCATTGTCGTCCTGGAATATGCCCATTGATGGGATAACCTAGTCATTCAGTACATTCAGGTACTCAGCTGACTTCATTTTATTGCTGCATAACGTTGCTGAGCCTAGACCTGACCAATTGAAGCAACCCCAGATCATAACACTGCCTCCAGAGGCTTGTACAGTGGGCACTATGTATGACTGGTGCAACTGCGACTTTATTTTTGGCATTCCGTCTCAAGGGTGTTTCTTAAATCTGAGGCTTAACCCCCCCCCCCCCCCCGCTGCTTCTGACAAGCCCGACGTTCCTTGTCGTATCTTTTTATTTTCTTTTTGCTGTGCGGTTTGATCCGTCCTTATTGAAATGGATGACGTGATAACTGGAAAGGTATCACTTACCCTGTAAAAAGACAACAACTGAGAGATTAAAGGTAAAAGAGCATGATATATCAGGGCATGGTCACTGGTGATTGGTCTGACAAATGCACCTGTCTGGTCATATTCCCTTCCTTCACTGCAGAGAGGCAGAGATGGATAAAGTCAATCCGTCCAGGGAGAGGTGAAATTTAACCTTTTGCACAAGAACCAATCATCACTTTAAGCGGTTACAATTTCTTAGAGGGACAGGTGAACTTTCAGCTGCCTTAACCCATTTCTCTCTGGCCTGGCCTGGCATGTCAAGTCAAGGCCGTTTGAAATTGGTTCACAGATTCTGTGACAGTCAGCATGCCCCAGTTTAAAGCGCTATCCTGACATCAAACAAGGATCTCGCCATAAGTCACGTGACACGCAGCCAGTAGAACAATTACTTCAAAACTTTCTCACCTGCACAGATTAATTGTAGGCCTATTGTTTCTAGCTAGCATGTGTATGATTGTTTATTTGACTGTACAGTGAAAGAAACAACGTCCTTAAAATTACAGCACATTGGCTATAATGACATGTTTACAAGAGTGATAGCCTATAGCCTAGCTGCTATCTAACGTATGATCCGTGTCAAACTGGCAACTTTTACAACAATGAAAGAAGAACATCTTACGTCTTACGAAGGACCAGCAAAAAGCGGACCTTAAGATAACGTTCTAACTCAAAATAAAGAAATGTCTATACCACGGGTGTGGTAACGAGCATCTCTTTTCTTTACATCGCAAAATATTACAACAAGGACTGTGAGAGGGGAGAGAGAGAGAGACTAAACAATTTATTATTTCCAGCGAGCACAGGGATACATCGTGCGCGCACTGCTTACAAAACAGTCTCTCTTTGCAGAATCGGGCCGGTGCCACGTGGCTAAATCCACATCAAAATGCACTCACGAAAACAAAAGCTCACAGCAACTCACACAATAATTACAAATAGCAGCTCAACAAACCACAACACAACGCCTGCGTTCAAGAATAGAAAAACGAATTAATTTACTTATGTAGGCAATGTCTGGGCTAACGTTAGGCCTATTGTCCCCGTATTGCGCACGGCACAGAGTAGTAGCCAAAACAACTAACATTTGCGATTATCTGACATTATGTAGCACGGCTAAATCGAATTATTTCCAAAATACTAATTAGGCTACTGCACGGCGGTAACTGGCAATGTCTTACCTTATGCTGCAGGGGCAGTCGCGCAGCCGATCATAAAACTCAAGAAATGGCCTGCAATCCGGGGTGATACCATAGACTGTATAAAAATACGGATTAAGGCCCTTCTCTGGGCATTTGCGTCCAAGGTGTCCAGAATGTTACCGTGTACATGCGTGGGTCAGATGGGTAGTCTTTTCTGGGTCATTGTTCGGCGCATCCGCGTACTACTCAGGTGCCCAAGGGTGAAGAGAGCTCTCTCCGGGGACACCACGGATATGTGTAGGCAGAAGCACAGTTTAATTAGATTTTCCACTTCTCTGAACAGACTTCTGGTTTGTGGAAGAAGTTTGAAAAACCACCCGCATTAACAAAACTGCTGGCGAATCGAACGCTGTCCTCTTTGATCAGGTTTTTCTCGCTGCCTTAACACATGAAAAACTAAAAACACAATCACCGTCCTTAATGTAATGTAGCCGCGGGCATTTATCAAACCAATGCACGGGACACATTTTCTGTTCCAAAACGCTTCCCTGGGTAGTTGAAGCCGTTGGGCTGGGAAGGCTGACGGTCTTGGGCTGGGAAGACTGACGGTCTTGGGCTGGGAAGGCTGACGGTCTCGGGCTCTCGGCTAGCTCCAGGCGTGCTCAGTCATCTCTAGCAGTGGTAACAGCATGCTCTTCTTCCATAACCAGAGCTGCTGTTGGTGGAGTTAGCGTTGTGCTCCGTGGTTAACGAGAGTGTTTCACCGTCCGTCTTACCATTAGTGCTAGATCCAAACACAGGGTACTATTCTTCACTTTGGCCGTACTAGTTTTTTTTTTTGTTTTGCTTGAAGAAATGTGAAATTCGTTTCTGTGACAATGTTACAAGTTTGAATTTCACTTCGCTAGTCCGGTCTACAGGAAATTAATAAACCAAAACGTTCGTGTTCGTACTCGTGATGGAAAGAAAACACACACATGATTGCACATGATTGGTCAGCTGTACCGTTTTAAGAAAAGACGAAAAAATATATCATTTATCATTTATATCAATATATCATTTATCATTCTCTCCTTCGATTCCATTATTAGTTCATATCAGTAGTTCAACAGAAAACTGGTTAGATTTTTTTTATTGAAAAAATTAAAATTCTTCTTCTTCAGTTTTGCCAATCAGTCACCAGGGGGTGCTGCAGCGTCCTCAGCACCCCTACTTCCTGGAGTCGTACCGGTCCAATAGATTAAAACACCCCCTCGTATTCTAACTTTCGTCTTTGACTGTGAATCCTCATCC
This sequence comes from Synaphobranchus kaupii, assembly GCA_029718625.1. NCBI lineage: Eukaryota > Metazoa > Chordata > Actinopteri > Anguilliformes > Synaphobranchidae > Synaphobranchus > Synaphobranchus kaupii. Next base: position 34,217,689 of record CM056387.1, read on the forward strand.
TCACCCTAAACACATGCTTCCTCTCTGCAGAATTCTGGGGAAGGGCGTGACACCGCCAGCTGCTGCTCAGATTCAGCGGTGATTACTATTGAATTCCTTCTGAAAGGATTCTGGTTTGTTCTGCCCTTCCATGGCAGTTTGGCAGGCTGCCTAACAGCTTTTGGTGATGGTGATGAAGATGATGATGCAATACTGGTGGGGACGATCACAATGATGGCAGCAGTAGTGATGATAGATGAGGCAAGCTAGTCACGTCCTGCAACCCTTCAACTCCTTAAAAAACACATGGGCCAGGACGAGCTGGAGACATTTCTCTCTCTCTTTCTCTCCCATCCTCCCAGCATCTCTCTCCACTTCATCTCTTCACTCTGAACTATGAAAAGATCCCTCGTTTCCTTTTTTGTAGCAATAAAATAGTAGAAGCTGGCATTCAGCTTTTTTTTTGTTTGGTTTTTTATTGAAGGCTTCTTGGTCACTTCTTGTCGCATTTGTGGTGCGTTTGTGTGTGTGTGTGTGTGTGTGTGTGTGTGTGTGTGTGTGTGTGTGTGTGTGTGTGTGTGTGTGTGTGTGTGTGTGTGTGTGTGTGTGTGTATGTGAGTGTGTGTGTGTGTGTGTGTGTGTATGTGTGTGTGTGTGTGTGTGTGTGTGTGTGTGTGTGTGTGCATATTTGTGTGAATGTGTGGGCTTGTTCATGTGTGTATGTGCATGTTTGTATGCGTGAATGTATGTGTGTCGTGTGTCACACAGATTCAGTGTGAAAGTTTTTCTTTGTCAGAACATTGGCAGGTAGAGGAGCCCCTTCCCTTCCTCAGCTCTCTCTCTCTCCCTCTCTCTCTTTCTCCCTCTCTCTCTCTCTTTCTCTCGTTGGCAGCTCATGTCTCATGTAGGTGTGAAGCAGCACCAGTAATTTCCTGTCTGCTTGTTTGGCTAAGCCAGCACATTCACACGCCGTGTCCAGATCGTCTTGGGGGACAAGGCCTACATTCTCTCAGCTTTCTCATCCATTTTTTCTCATCCATCACTTTTCTGTTCCCAGGCGGTCAGCCGCGCGCACATACGAGAGCGCTCGGCGCTGGTTTCAGTTAAAACAAAATACTTCTGCGCCGCAATGGCATTGTCATCTGTAGCAAACGCACAGTAGTGTGTCAGTAACGGTTGCAGGGCCTTCTGAGTGGCTCTCCCTGTTTGTTATTGATGGTACGGTTCCAGCGCTAAGATAGGCAGACCCGCAGGGAGACACACGGGTTGGCTGAGGTATCGCTGCGGGACGGGAGGGTGTCAGTCAGCCGGGATGAGCCTGTCCCGTCGCCCACCCACCCCCCCCGCTGGTCGATCGGGCGTCCGTAAGGCCGCCTGTCAAGCCACACGTGACAATCCCTCGACTCATCACTGCGTGAGCCTGACTTGCGAACCGCGGTGGGATAAGAAGCGGTGATTGGCGTTACCTGCTTCGGACAAGAGCGCGTGCTTGTCCGCCCGCTCCCAAATTGAGAGCAGGCGTCATGGCGACGAGCCCCGATAAGCCCAAATGGGCATTCAATATTGGGGAGAAAAAGGGGGAAAGGCATCAACGGTTCTTTTTTAATTTGTAGGAGGGGGATTGTGGGTAAGAGAGTTCCCAGGCAAGAGGGATTTGGAACATATGACCGTAGCATACTGTATGTAGCCAGAGTACGCAGCTAAGCCCAAGCTCATGTGTCATCAAAAAATCACATGTAATCAAAAAGTCACCCAAGTCAAGTTCATGTGAGTGGAGCCAGTCACACCACAGCCATAACTGTAAAACTTGGTAAGTGCTGGGTAGACCGTGTGGCCCAGTCTGTAGGGAGTCTGACTCTCAACCCTTGTATCAATCCCCATGTAAAAGAGGGTTAATTCCCCACCATGGCACCCTCTGTATTGTGATCCCATCTCTATCTATAACACTATCCGCTTTAAAAGTAAAAGTAGGAGACCATACATAAAGAGGGTGGACTGTCTGCTCTTTTTTTAAAAACAAGAAAAAAAATGTTTTTTCTAAACTTAGTCAGCGCCTTTGTTGGGACGAATTTCACAGCTTTTATTTTTATTCGGCGCTGCAACGATAAAATGTGTCTAACCACTCAGTGAGCTGTTTCTTTTTTTTAAATGGTTCAGAGGTGCCTCTCCAGTATGGCGTATCCATTTACAGATTTGAAAGCGTTTCGGTTCGGCGATGAGTCCCACAGTCTGCAAACGAATCTTCGAGTGTCAGAGCCAAATTGTGTCTGGGAGTCCCTTGAGCCATTTGAAAGAGTCAAAGGTGTTGATTGGGGAGGGAGAGCTTCAGTCGGTAGGGTTTCCCCACCTTGTTGTTTGAGAGCGACTCTTCTCATCCATCAGTCAGATGCAGCCTGCCTTTAGCTTTGTGTGAGATGTACTTCTCCAGTGAAATAACTGTGAAGCTCAGACACTTGGCTGCCCTCTCTTAAAGCGAAGGACTAAATAATTTAATTATTTCGTTGAGTGACCTTGCGGCGACGGGATGGGTGTACAAACACAACTGGAGCATGGGTATAAAAATAAAAAAAGCGTATTGAAAAATTGATTCCAAAAAAAGCTATTTTTTTAAAGAGTGCACTTGAACAGAATTGATTGAAAGGGATTACTGCAGGCAAAAACAGCCTCTGGTGTAACTGCTAACAACAGATTGTTATACTTATGGCCTATCATAATAGTTTTCATTCTCAACAGGCCCTGGCCTTATGATTGGACAGATTTGTTTTTAAAACACATACTTTTCGCCCAAGAATTAGATTTGTTTCGAAAGCGAGAGTGGGCATTTTAGTGTTTAATGAGCACACCAGCACTGTCTGGGCCTCACCACACATCATTACCTGTAGTCCTCACAGCTCGCACAGCTGTCAACATCTCCACACTATCTCTCCCTCCTCTCTTTCTCTCTCCATTTCTCACACTCTCAAGCAGTGCCAAGGCCGTGCAACACTGTACCTGGAGCTAATGCATCTCTTACCTGCCTGTTACTTGCCTGTCCCCTGCAGCAGTACCACCTTAGCCTCGCTAGCTTTCTGCCAGCATTGCATCACACGTGGAAGAGTATTTCTTTCACTCTGTCCCCTCTCGAAAAGCCAGATTGGAAATATTGGCTTTAACATGGGGAGGGGGGTGGAATTAAATATAAATGTTTTGTCAAAATGTAACTCTCTCACAACACATTCTCCCTCACGCATACTCTGTCACCTTCTCCCTCCCTCTCTCTCTCTCTGTCTCACACACACACACACGCATACACACATGATCTCTGTCTCACACACACACACACACACACACGCATACACACATTATCTCTGTCTCGTTCTCTTCTCTTCTTTCAGAGAAGCTTTTAAGAGGAATCTATCTTATAAACACAGGCATTGGGTTTCCAGAGTCTGAGTTCCAGAGTGTGAATAATGCCCACCAAAACAACCCGTTTCAAAAACAGCTTCTTCCCCACTGCAATACCCCCCCCCCCCACACACACACACACACACACACACACACACACACACACATTACATATGTAATTATGTTGCGTGACTGCGATGTCCAGTATTTATTATTGTGTTGTACCGTCTCATGAGTGTTAATATCATCATTGTGGTTAATGTATGTATTGTGCTATATGTTTGAGATGTACTGAGTGCTGGAACTAAGCTGTAATGTGCTGTACCCCGATAGCAAATTCCGCCAGCCTGGCTGTGTGGTCATTAAATCTGAATCTGAATCTGTCACGCAAACAATTTGAGCTTGACATTGCCATCCATTCAAAGAGCTCACAGCTAAGAGCCACTTCTGTTGCTTCAGCATCTCTTTGGTAACTCTAGATGTGAGTACAAAATGTTTATCCGAGTGCAAAAATGTATTGAACTGATTTATTGAGGGGGAGAAAAAAAGATGAAAAGCCTTAAGGCAGGTAAGTACCTGCTGTAAAACAGCGGCGTAGGCGCTCAGTAAACATAAATGTTTTTGGCCTAAAATCACAGACAATAACATTGACCACTGGGAGTACAGGCAAGGCTTAGAAAATTGTCCACTTCACACACTTTAAGAGGTACCACCACGGCCTTGGATCTGCTCCCAGTTCAGCGCTTGGATTCGCTGAAAAGTGTCCCAGTTAATTGATTCTCACTCCCACTTCAGCTGCAATTTGTGAAAATTGGTCCATTTTTTTGTCAATTGGTCACCCATTTTAAGTGTTTTCCAAAAAAAAAAAAAATGGCGGAAAATCCAATATGGTGGATTTTATGGGTCCTTCAGGCAAATTCTTTTTCCTCATGAGGAGAGGGACCGGAACACCAAATCTCGTGACTCTAGGGCAAACGGGCTGTGGAGGTTGAGCAGATGATATTGCATTGCTTTGCATGACATTCGGATAGGTGACAGACCTGGTAGCAACCTGTGTTTTACGGTGACATTTGTGTCCCATAAATCAGCTGTAATAAATCTGTGGTTCATTGGATAAAGAGGAACCTGTCAATGCACTCGGGGGCAATCCAACGGAGTATTTCACTAATGGAATTTATTAGACTCATTAACACAATGGAATAACCAATTGCATAGATTCCCTGAACAAATACAGGCAGTGATACTCATCTGGTGCCCTGTCCAAAGATGTAGGAAAATAATTTTAGCACACATTACGTTCTCTCAACTGTGCTAGCTCTCGTGTAGTGCTGTGTGGCCTTAATAAATTTGAACGTCATGCTAGCTTGTTGGCACCGTGCAGGTAGTAATTTTGCGAACGTCAAAACAGCAGGACGGTTGATAAATATGAAGAGGCATTGTGATCGACTGGAAAGTATGAATATTGACAAGTAAGAAAGTGAGATTTTCCCATAGCTTTTCAAAAACCTTTTTTGGCAAACTTGGAATATATGAAATATTTCATTTTAAATACCATTTATTTATTTTGCAGTTCAATTTTTTTTTTTTTATTTGTCACGGTTTAAATGTCATTTCACTTTCTTCAGTCAATAAAAACCCAATTGTGGAATATCACTAAAATAACTATTAGTACCATAAATGTGGCCCCTGACTGGTTCTGTAGATGTGGACCCTGACTGGTATTGTAGATCTGGCACCTGGATCCTTTCCATATGTAATGTAAATATGAGCATGTTCAGTATATACAGGTCAAGGTTTTTGCATGTATGCATGTATCTAAAAGGCCCCAGGTGTTGTGAATAAAAGCCGATGAATAGTGGTCCCTTGCGCTCGACTCTCATTGGTTGAGTGGTATAAAGGCCATTCCATCTTCCTGTCCTCAGGGCTCACGGTACTTGGCTGCTTTGTGCGCTTGGCCACAGAACCTGGACTGGTCCAACCCCAGTCCATCGTCATCAGCCACACCCCAACGGTCACTTTTTTTTTTTTTCATTTTTAAGTCTCATTACAAGACTAAAACACCTCTTAAGACTGGCTTTTTGTTGCAGTGCAGGACCCAGCACATCGCCAGGATGCCGTCCTCCCCAGCAGCACCCCTCTCTATGAGGTCACATCGGACGCTGCTGCACTTGTCAGAGCTCAGAGCCGATGCAGCAGAAACCAGCTTTCTCCGAGTTCCCAGGCCCTGTGAAAGTCCGTCCCTGTGGAATCAATCCAGTTTTGTGCAGATGCAATTCTTTATTAACGCCTGACTGAAATTCTTGCATTTTTACCGTGGAATTTCACCTCTGCTCCTATCACAGTCGTACTTTCTGGTAAAAATGCAAATATGCAAGCATGGAAGTGTCATATTTAATCTCATAAAGCAAGTGAGGATGAGGATTCTGTGGAGAGAGGCACGCTTCTCCATGTTTCCAGACCTTCGATCCTGATTAACATGGATTAAACATACCTCTCTCCCTTCTCTCTATGTCTCTTTCTCTGTCTCTTTATGCTCTCTCCTCATCCCTCTCTCTCTCACTTATCTCACCAGTTCTCTCTCTGTCTCTCCCTCCCTATCTCTCTCTCTCTCTCTTTCTCTCTCACACTTATGAGATTTTTGACAGCGTTCCAGCACACAGGACTAAGCTGTGAAGTGCAGGACCCTGATTCGAACGGCATCAATTATTAACAGCTACCTGTAAACAGCGCTTCCTCCAGGCAAGCGCAGCACACAGATAAGACAGCCTGTAATTGGTCATAAAGGTAGAGTGTCACCAAAGCTCCCCGTGAATAATGGATTGATGCTGTGAGTTAGAAGCAGAAGGGAAAGCTTGTAAATCTTGTCCCAAGTGCACGTCATCCCCAAATACACTGGCAAATAAGATGCAAAGCCAAGCCAGCTTCTACTGGCAGCTTTGAGGTAAAAGAGTCTCAATTTGTTACAGTTTGTTTCCTGTGGAAATAATGGTAGCATCTGCATCTCTGTGATATAAGCCAAAGAATGTGTCACATTTGATGTTTATTTATATATTAAAGCATTTTTCTTATTTTTTTATTTTATTTTTCAAGTAAGGGCTGTTTGTAAAGCTCTCTGCGTTTGAGTAAGGTTGCTGTCAGCTCTGAACAGGCCAGTGGGCCTGCTGCCCTGTTCCTTCCAGTCTTTCTGCAGACTAAATAAACCTCGGCTGAAAATAGTTCACAATTCACATGATTCTGTGTGTAGACAGGTGCAGTGTGGTGGGTGGAGAGAGAGAGAGAGAGAGAGAGAGAGAGAGAGAGAGAGAGAGAGAGAGAGAGAGAGAGAGAGAGAGAGAGAGAGCTTTGTTTTCTGTTTATCTGTGCCTTTTATTGTGAAAAACCTGCCTATTTATTTCAGAAGGTAAATTATCGTCTCCTTTTATTGCTCTAGTTGTATCATTTATTTCCCATCTGCAATTCTTATTTTGCGGTATTATATATTGTGACAGCATGCCAATAAAGTGCCATGTGAATCCTGCGTATGTGAGGGGAAAGGACGGAGAGAGCGAAAGAGAGAGAGAGGGAGAGAGAAGTGCCTGTGAGTGTCTTTGTTCCGTTCGTTTAGTAAGTGCTTTACATCCATAGACTGTTTTTACATCCGGAATGAGAAAGCGTCTCTTCACTTCTAAATAATTTCCTCACAGATTTGGGGTGCGTAAAGGGCAGTGTTTACTTAGTGTTTGCAAAGCTACGGTAGCCATTTGATGAGTCATTAATCACAGGTGTCGCAGTCATCCGAGTCGCTGTAATGACCACCTCCTACCTAGGGAAGAGAGAGAGATGGAGATGGCCGAGGTTAATTAAAATATCTGTTCATTTCTCTCCCTCCCTCCGCGTTGATTCCAACCGCTAGCGCAGCGCCTAAATTGTCCCGAAGAGCCAATTTGCGAAAACCCATTGAAATCGTTTTGTTATTCTGCATAATACATCTCTCACAGAGACATAGCTACTTCTTTTCTACTGTCGTGTGGACAAATGGATAAGGGGGGGGGAATCCCTTCCTCACAGTCTCACAAAATGGTTGCCATGCATCACCCAGTCAGGTACAGAGTATAGTGGTGATTAATAGAAGGTGGATTCTGTTGCAGCAGTAGCATTGGCAGCATATGTATTATTAGCAATGGTAGTACAGCAAGTAGTATACTTAAACATACCTCTTATACTACCCCACTTTTAAAGCAGATTTTCATCTATAAGGTTGTCATGCTAAAATAATGGAAAAATTAAATAAATAGGTTTTTAGGCGCTCAACCATTGAACCTCAATAAAATGAAATGTTTTGCAATGTTTCAACTGACTGAAATATTCTGTTTTGTAAGTCAATCAGTCAATCAGTCAAATATTTTCGCTATTTACAGGCTGGTTCTCAAGCAGCACTTCACATTGGACATATTCCAGGGAGAATCAAAAATACAACAAGAAAAAAACCCTCACAAACATGTCAATTTGAGAGTTACTCCTACCAGTTTAATTAGGTTGTTTCACTTTCTTTCTGTTTTGTTTTGGGGTTTTTTCCTCACTGCTGGTTAATGACAAAGGCAAAAACAGTCATTGTCTACGAATGATACTCAAGGCGATTGTAAAAGCGCTTCTGCGCCTGGTCTGTTTGTGGATCAGGAATGGTATAAAACCAGTGGATTGTTCGATGAGGGGCTGTCGTTCCAGCTCATCAACCCCGAAGTCACACACAGAGATGCACGTCCTGTTTAGGTAACTTTCCACAAGAGCTGTTACTGCCCCCTGTTGGTAGAGTTCTGCCATGGCCTTCATGATAAAAAATAAATAAATTAATTGGCTTGTCTGCACAAAATAAACGCAGGGGAAAAACAAATTAAAAATGCGAGCCTTGCGCCCGAGACATACACAAACCCTTGACATTTAGGTCCAGACACAGGGAAAGAATACCAGTGGACTGGATAGAAGTAATTATTTGTATGGGTCTAGTGTTAAGCGGTAAAGGTATTTTTTTGTAAATGTATTTTGTTTTTTGAAAACGTTATCTGGCAAGGTCTGGGTCCTGATGGTTGCTAGGTGAGGCTTTGGTCTCAGCCTGCAGAGGCTTTTGAAGGAGTCAGGGCCTGTGGAGGCTTTTGAAGGCCAGTGCGCTCTCTCTGCTACACAAACACGCACAAAGAACTCCCAGCTCAACCGGCCCACTGTTAGCCTTGGGTATTTTTTGGGAGGCGGGAGGGGGGGTGGGTGGGGGGGGGGGGGGGTTGTGAATCTGTCACTCTTCAGCAGTTTTTTTCTCCTTCTTTGAGCCAAGGCTCGAGGAAGAATTGGCGGTATGGGATCGGTACGTACAGGTAATCGATGAAGAAAGGCCGCCAACTAGGTCCCTGTGATCAAGACTCGGCACACATTCAGCACGGGAGCCATTTATAAAAAGCCAGCGGTTCCCGGTGCACGTAATAGACTCACAGATCTGACGGAGCTGTGCGACCGACATGCTAAGAATCTTTACTGTCATTCCCGAGTTTTTATAGTGGGCTGCTGCATAACAGCACATTATGGTGTTCCTGCTGAATTTCAAAATGTTAATTGAATTTCTTTTTATTACTGCTGTGAATTGGTGGTGGTTACATAAAATGTCACTGCAAGCCCCCCCCCTACATTGATGTCAGCTGAACAGCATTTGATTAAACAAATGATACTTTTCCGCAAACAGTACTTTACGTTACTAGCTGGCCAATACAGGTATCATATTATCAGTTTAAACCAGTACTTAATCTTGTTCTAACCAGTTTGAAGCTTTAGTGGATACCCAAAACTTTGAGAAAAAAAATAATTTTGGCCCGGATACAAACCAGAGAGGAATTAATCTCGGTTTCTCTTACCATATTTAGGATTTTCAGCAGACTGCTGTGTGAATAAAAGCTCCATATAATTTTCACAGGCCCTGGTGTCTTCACAGATTTGAAAATTGCCAAAAAGCACAAACAAACAAACAAGTTGCTCATGTGACTGGTGGCAGGGTTTACAATTCCCCTGGACCCTGTCTGCCCCCCGAGAGGGGTCTACTGTCAGGGGCCAGGGCCTCCCTGATGTCCCTCTCTGCTCCACAGTAATGAAGCTCCTCTATCAGGCTAATTACATGACAGAAGAGATTTATCCCAGAGAACGAGGGCTGGATGCCAAGAGTAGTAAGACATCCCTGACCTCATTAGTGTGGAGTCTTAGAACCCGGAGCTCTACTGAAAGCCAAAGCACAGCCGAATAAAAAAATTTAAAAAAAGGGCATTCAGGCAGAGGGACGACGTTCCGGAAAACTCCGGACTCGCTCACCTGCAGACACTCAAGTCCAGCTCACTCACTTAAACTAATTTCTTTTCACTCTGCCACATCCTGTCTCTCTCCTACACACACACACACACACTCTCTCTCACTTACACACTCTCTCACACATGCACACATACACACACACACACTCACAAGCACACATACATTCATGCTCTCACACAAAGGAAACCCACCACCCACAGTAACATACACACACACACACACACACACATACAAATACCTCTCACAACAAGGCACAGACACACACACACACACACACAGAATGCTGAGAAATACACCCCCAAGCAAGTTGGAAAGTTTAAAGAGAGTTCATTCAAAAACTAACAACCCACTCTTGCCAGCACAGAAACGCAGCACACGTTTGATGGGGGGGCAACACAAACCTTGCAATCAAAAGCAGTGACAGAATGCCAGGACACGCATTTCAAACAGGTCCACTCGATCAGCAGGAACTAGAGTGGGTGCCATTTTAACATGCACAAAGTGCTCTGCTTCGCATATAATACACTGGACCATTAAAGTGCTGCTCTCTCTGGTGCCATCAGCAGCGTGCAGCCTCCTGGACTCTTCTGTGCACTGCCACCCCCAGTCTAAAGCGCTTTCCACAAAAGTGAAATTCACATTCAGCGGGGGTTGAAAGAGAGGCGTGGGTGGGGGGGGGGGGGTGGGGGGTGGCAGGGGGTTATAGCTTCTTTTTTTTAGAAGAGAGAAAAACAAAATGGCAGTACTGTAGTAGGTTCTGGAATGATGACTGAGGGGGAAATTTGGCAAGCGAAGAGCCTGTCGCGGGAGAGTGATACTCAATATAAAGAATGCTATAAGGAGAGATAGAGAAAGAGAGAGACAAAGAAAGAGGCAGAGAGAGATAGATAGATAGAGAGAGATACAGAGGTAGAGAAAGAGAGATAGAGAAAGATATCGAGGGAAAGGCTGAGAAAAAGGCAGAGAGAGTTAGATAGAGAGAGAGAAAGAAAGAGGGAGAGAGAGACGGAGAAAGATAGAGAGAAAGGTTCTGGGTTGAGAGAGAGAGAGAGAGAGAGATAGATAGATAGAGAGAGAGAGAGAGAGAGAGAGAGACAGGCGGAGAGAGACGGAGAAAGATGGAGAGAAAGGCTCAGGGTTGAGAGGCGGAGAGAGTTAGATAGAGACAGAGAGAGAGAGAGAGACAGGCGGAGAGAGATGGAGAAAGATAGAGAGAAAGGCTCGGGTTTGAGAGGCAGAGAGCGTTACTTGCTGCAGCCACTTAAGCCTGAGGGAAAAGAATGTTTCATCTGTCGTTCTGCCAGTAAGCAGCTGTGTAACCCGTCCTGTTAACAGAATCAAAGAGGGAGGGAGTCCAGCCCAGTGCCGATAATTGGAACCGGGAAGAGTTCCGAGGGACGCAGTCTCCGTCCGCATGGATTCGGGAACCAAGGCCTCCATTCTGTGGGCCATTGGCTGCCATTGTGAGAAATCACTGGAGCAGGTGCCTCCGAAGTAATTATGGCTGTTTTAATGAATGCGCTGCAGAATTTGGGTCAGCGTATTTGGCGGATTTTGTTGGTTGCAGTTTAAAAGCACACAGAGACTGAGGATTTCTGACCGATGTTAGCTGAGTTAGCTAAATGCTATGCTCTCCGAGTCGGTGCTGGGACCAGAGAGTCTTTAGATACACCCTCAGCTCCTGCATTTCTGCTGTCCCTTCAGCTTTTAAACAGCTGGGGTTCTGGTTTCCACAAGTTTCCAGCAGTTTGAGACAGGATTGCTCTCTGTTGGCCTGGCTGATACAAGCTACC
>CM056387.1:34229665-34274665 GCA_029718625.1 Synaphobranchus kaupii
CGCTTTGGATAAAAGCGTCTGCCAAATAATTGTAATGTAAATGTAAATGAGACAGGATTGCTCTCTGTTGGCCTGACTGGTATAAGCTGCCCTTTAACATGTCATTACAACTGTGGTGATCTAACAGGTTTCCATTACAAAACCAAGGCCTTATAGTTTTAAGTAAGTTTCCATTGCATCAAAATCTGCCATCGATTTGACCGGAGTTCCCAGGCCAAAGTAAATAAGACAGTAATGTATTTAAAACGTTTAATCACCAGAGCCCAAACGTCTAGGAAATTTCTCGTCTTAATTGCAGCGGGTTGGTCAGAAGGCCCGGTGCTCCTTCATGGTTATTGCTTTCAGTTTGCCTGTTTCCAGTGCTGTTCCGCAGTGGGCGCGGAGATGAAGGGTAATATGTTGGCCCGCCGCGTGTCTGGAGACGCACCATGTTGGGCTCCTTTTAAAACCTCTTAGCTCCAGACGGATGGGGCCGCTGGTGCGTGGCGACCTCCGGCCCTCTCGCCGCACTTGTTGCTTGTTAATCCACTTCAGCGTTGCCAGGTGATGATGAGCAGAGCTTGTTGTGTCTTATTACAGCCCCGTGGCTGTCCTTGGGGCAGCTCAGAGAAGCACGTGGAATATTGCTTTCATTTACGTGCTGACTCAGGCTTTACACTGTACCCGTGGTCTGCTGTCCCCCCACCCCCCCCCCCCCCCCCTCGACTCTCTCTTCCTCTATCTCCCTCTTTCTCTTTCTCTCTGTCTTCCTGTGCTGCCTCCTTCCATTCTGTTATGGAAAAAGAAGATACTGCAGTATATTGTAAATATATCAATATATTGAAAATATACTGCAGTATATAACATTTCCATAAGGGAATTCCCCCCAAACCACAGCTCTTTGCTCACTCTCCTATTTTAACATTCCTCCACTCCCTCCCTTGTTCCCTTTTTGTGCAAGATCTGTGAGAAACCTATGAGACATTTTTAAGAGATCTGTGAGAAACCTATGAGACATTTTTAAGAGATCAGAGAGAAGCCTATGAGACATTTGTGAAAGAGCAGTGCTCTCGCCAACCTATCTGATCTTATAACTGCTTTTCACTGATCTCACAATAATCTCTCAAAGATCTCAGTCTCATTCCAATTTTTCACAGATCTCTATCATAAGTCAGCTGTCTGAAAAGTCTGCACGACATTTTTCTTTCATCATTTCTGCCCATTATTGCAATTTTCTAGTACGTTCTTCTCTGATATGTGTTTATGTCTGATACCTGCCAGTGCCTGCTCACGCTCAAACCAAGTTTTATACCAACATTTTTTCACTAATAGCTGAAATTTAGCAAATGCTAATGGTGTGTTTACCAGACTTGTTTCTGTCGCTTCACTTGAAAACAGCCATAAAAGTGACAGGTTGTGAGTGACAGTGACAGGATGTGAGTGACACGTTGCAGATAACAGTGTCAAATCATCTCACGAGTTGTATCTGAACATTTTTCCCCTCAAAATACGATCCAGGAATATATGGCACATTTAACAGTCTATTTTGAAATACATTTTTGTTGTGTAATTGCAGTTCATACAATCCCCCTTTATACAATGATAACTCCAATTATCGCCCATCACTTAATGATTCTCACAGATGTCTCAGAACTATCACTCATCTCAGCAACTATCACTTATCTCCCGAGTGGTGGAAGTCTAGCAGCATAATGATTGGGGAACTGGGCTTGTAAATCAAAGGCTGTGGGTCTGATTCCCAGCTGGGGTGCTGCTCTTGTGCCCTTGATTGAGGCACTTAACCTGAATTACTTCAGTCAAACATCCAGCTGTATAAATGGATTATTATGTGAAAATGTGTAAATGTGTCATTTGCTCTGGATAAGAGCATCTGCTAAATGCCTAAATGTAAATGCAAATTTCTGACCAAGATCTTGCCTTCCTCACACAGATGATGTCTTAAATATCTCTCCCTGGTTTCTCTCTGGTGTCGCACACATTTCTCTCTTGTGGCTCAGAGATCCTTCACAGGGCTCTGATCTTTCTCAGCCTCTTTCTGGTCTCTCTTCGTCTCCTATTGGCTTCTCACTGATGTCTCTCAGTCTCCTATTGGTCTGTCATTGATCTCTCTGTGACATATTGGCTTCTTACAGACCTCTCTCAGACACCTATTAGTCTCTTGCTGATCTCTTTCAGTCACCTATTGGTTTCTGACTAATCTCTCAGTGCAGTCTCCTATTGGTCTGTCACTGACAATCTCTCAGTCTCCTATTGGTCTGTCACTGACAATTTCTCAGTCTCCTATTGGTCTCTCAACTGACCTCTCTCAGGCTCCTTGTGGTCTCTCACTGACCTCTCTCAGTCTCCTATTGGTCTCTCACTGACGTCTCTCAGTCTCCTATTGGTCTCTCACTGACCTCTCTCAGTGTCCTATTGGTCTCTCACTGACCTCTCTCAGTCTCCTATTGGTCTCTCACTGATCTCTCTCAGTCTCCTATTGGTCTCTCACTGATATCTCTCAGGCTCCCATTGATCTCTTGCTGATCTCTCATATCTCTATCTGTGCTCTGCTCTCCCCCCTTAGGCCTGGCTGACAGAGATCCACGAGTACGCCCAGCAGGATGTGGTGCTGATGCTGCTTGGCAACAAGGTGAGAGGCATGCTGGGATATTCCCTCGCTGCTAACTGAGGTGCAGAATATACATACATGGTTGGGCAAAATGATGTGCGAGTTTGTTATAGATACGAGATACTAGGGATAGCTGCTACATTATGGGAAGGATGTGGTTTGTCTTGTCTGTTCTGTAGTGATCTTGATGACGTCTCTGTATGCACTTATTGTACGTCGCTTTGGATAAAAGCGTCTGCTAAATGAATGTAATGTAATGAGTGATGTATGGATAATATGGTGGGGTGATTGGATTCGTGGAATGATAGCTGGGTTATGAGTATGCATTAATAGTGATTGGCACAGTGATTAGACAGGCAAAACAATGATGGAGGTGATTAAAATATTACATTACATTGCATTGATTTTGGCAGATGCTTTTTATCCAAAGCTTTTGGTTTCCTTGTTTTACGATGTATGGTTTGATAAAAGTGATGTGTTGAAAAACATATACATAAGGCTCAAAGATATTAGTAGAAAGGAGATAACAAAAAGAACATTGCCTGTATTGCCATTATTACACCGGTATTAACTGTGCCAAAAGCCAAACTCAGGTGCTGAGCTGAAGGGTGTCCAACACCCAGGCTCTCCAGAGATAGCGCTGCGCTCCTATTTGTAATTCCGCTCTGAGGCCCCGTGCCATTAAGGCTTCTCACATGGCCTGACACAATTACTCACCCAGTTTCATTTCCTAGAAACAATGGCGCACTCGCTCTGTGGGGTGTGAGCTAGGGAGTGGGGGGGGTGACAGACGCTGAAAAGGATGATGGGATTGCGAGGAGAGAGCTCAGAGGCAGTCGGTCACTGTGTGTGCTCCGTTTCAGGCCGACGCCACGCAGGAGAGGGCAGTGAAGAGGGAGGAGGGGGAGCGGCTGGCCAAGGTGAGTTAGGCGCGCGGCCACGAGTGGTGCAGTGCCCTAGTTCCCCACCAGGGGGCGACGGCATGCTCCAGCAAATGGTGTGACTGCAGACCATCGCATAGCGGAGTTTCACGACCCCGTGTCTGTGTCCGAATCAACACCCTTCCATACTATTGAGTATGCTTGTTGAGTACACTGGATGAGAAAGTAGTTCAGTAGGTGAAATTTTCTCTAAATGTAGTATATTTAAAACCTCCGGATGATATACTTACTTCCAGGGTTTCACTGAGTATATTCGGGAGCATATTTTTCAAGAAGTACGCAAACATTTTGGGCGTATAAGTATGCAGCTTCGCTTTCAAAATGAGGCGCAGCTTCTTTGATGTTTTCCTTCAATAATAACCAAAAGACCATGTGACACGGCTGCGCAAAGGCGGGACAATTCCACAGTACAGTTGGAAAATAGTATGGAGGATATTTTTTTGCACACTGCACATCGCGTGCTAAACAGTACACAGCTGCTAGTACACAGGACGCAGTAGATATGGCTCTGATTCGGACACAGCCAGTATTTCCGTATGGATGACGGCAAAGACATCTGATTGGTTTACGTGGATGGATGACTGACAGCACACAACATCATGCATGCTCCTGCCTCTATCTGTCTCTCTCTTTCTCTCTTGCTCTCTCATTATCTCTCCATTTATTACTGCTAAATTGTTGACAAACACTGAGGCAGAATGAGAGGCAGGTTTTCCTCCCATGCTGATCGTGGCAGGGCGGGCTCATCAGGAATAAAGTGGCGGTAATGGAGAGAGTGTGTGCAGTCGCGATGATTTTATCACTGTGGAAAGATTGTGTTTGCTGATTGCATTTTAGCGCTCCCTGCTCCGTGCAAATTGCAATCCTGGGGAGCTCTTGACAAACTAGTTTGTTTTTGGTAAACAATATCGCAACGCTCCCTTGAAGTGGAAAATTGTCATTTTTCTCCAAATATATTAATTTGATGGAAAACAGCTTTTCTGAGAATGTGTGTTCTGTGTTCTTCCCATTTATACATTTATGTGTCAATACGTGTATGTAAAATGTACTAGATATGAGGAATGAATGAGGAATGCTAAGGAATTTGAGTGACTTCTGTCCAATTTTCACCACAATAAAATTCAGTTTGCTGTGAGAAGCTTCACGTTCAGAAACAGGAGAGGGAAATATCAAATTCTCATTATATTATTATTCAGAACTCACTGCAAAAAACGCAAAATTCAGCAGGTAGCCTACAGCACACACAAAACCTTACAACTTTTACATGATTCCATTATAAGTACCTGTAAGTAGCTTACATTTTACACAACATGCAGTTCTACAGCTGGGTATTTCACGGAAGCAATGCAGGTACAGAACTAGCATTGTTCAAGTAGCATTGCTCAGTGAAAATTCAAGACCTGTCAGGCTCCCCAGTCAGGTGGCTGTTCGTGTCCATGCACCAGTTTGCACCTGTCAGGGGTGATCCGTTGGGATCTGTTAGAAGTCTCCGCCTCTTCCTTCGGGCTTCACGATCCACTGTACCTCCTTTTGCTTTGTCCGTGCAGGAATTTGGGGTGCCATTCATGGAGACCAGCGCTAAGTCCGGCCTCAACGTGGAGCTGGCTTTCACCGCCGTGGCCAAGTGAGTGTACCTGGGCCCAAAGGGCATGCTGAGAAACATTGTGGAAGGATTTTCCTCCACTACCACCTCCTCTCCTCCGTGCCCCGGAAACCGATCTTTCTGTTTTAATCCAATGTTGCTGATTACATCTTAATTACGTATTAATGGTTACATATTAATTAATGTCTCGACGCAACCCGCAATGTCAGGTACATTGCATACTGTACATGCAGATACTTGTACTCGAAACGTTCAGGCAGTTTTGCATACTTCCATTTAGGAGAGGAGTGGTAGTGGGGGAGTGGTGGAAAGGAGGTGGGGAGTGAAGAATATTGGGTCGCACCCCCCGGAGAGCAGAGCATGAGGAAAAGTCACTGGCTGTGTCCGAATCAGCACCCTTCCATACTATTGAGTATGCTAGTACACTGGATGAGAAAGTTGTTAAGTAGGTGAAATGTTCTCCTAATGTAGTGTACTTACAATCCCTGGATGATATACTTATTTCCGGGCTTTGGTTGAGTATTTTCGGGAGCATACTTTTCAGGAAATAAACATTTTGGTCCCATAAATAAGACACGCAGCTTCGCTGACGTTTGCCTTCAACAACACAACAACAACACGTGAGCATAGCTGCGTCTTACCACACTTCAAAAGTACGGTTGGAAGGTAGTATGGAGGATATTTTTTGAATACTGTAACTAAACAGTATGCAGTAAACAGTACGCAGTTTGCTAGTACACGGTACGTAGTAGATAGGGCTCTGATTCAGACACAGCCACTGTCTAGACCTCAGAACTGTTCTCTCAATATAACTGTAGATTTGGTCATATGCATTAATGACCTGTTTGTACAAGTAAGCAGGAGGTGAAATTTCACTGCAAGCATCATTATAATTTTAATTTCACACTTGCAGAACTGCAAATGAGCAGCCTATCAGAGTCTCCTCCAGAGGACTTAACATTATAACAGAACGGCATTTCTTTCCAGCAGTTGTTAAAGTGTTTTTTTTTTAAAAGGTCTGCCTGCTTCACTTTACTTCCTTTCTCCCGTCTATTTAAAGTTCAAACGTTGCTTTGATAAGCTTACGCTCATGTTGCTAAAGCGTATGATGGAGAAAGCAAATAAAGAATATTTCAATGGAGCTAGGAAAAGAGAAAAAGCAACAAAATACAATGAAATACAAAGAAAATACGTAACATATACTGTACACATCTCTCTCTCTCTCTCTCTCTCTCTCTCTCTCTCTTTCTCTTTCTCTCTCTCAGAGAGCTGAAGCACAGGTCCATGAAAGAGCCCAGTGAACCCAAGTTTAAGCTGCAGGAGTATGTCAACAAGGAAATGAAGACCTCTGGGTGCTGTAGGTCCTAAACCTGTGCCAGAGTGCAAGCGGCTGAGTGTGTGTGTGTGTGTGTGTGTGTGTGTGTGTGTGTGTGTGTGTGTGTGTGTGTGTGTGTGTGTGTGTGTGTGAGTGCGTGCATGCATGTTTGTCTGTCTGAGTATAGAAGTGCGCTTGGATGTGTGCGTTAGTCTGGAAACCTGCCACGGTACAGGTGTATCACTGTGTGTGTGTGTGTGTGTGTGTGTGTGTGTGTGTGTGTGTGTGTGTGTGTGTGTGTGTGTGTGTGTGTGTGTGTGTGTGTGTGTGTGTGTGTGTGTGTGTGTGTGTGTGTGTGTGTGTGTGTGTGTGTGTCAGTCTGTCTGAGTGCAGTTGTGTGTGAGAGAGAGTGAGAGATGGGGAGAGAGATCCTAGCATTTCAGTCTCTTTATTTCAGAGATTTTTTTTCAGTCTCTTTATTTCAGAGATTTTTTTTCAGTCAGATTATTTCAGTGGAGAGGCGTGTGTGTGTGACGTCAGCCATCTGTCGAGGATCTTACAGTGGCGATGCTGACCGTCACTCATGTTCTCCTGAGCCCTATGACTGTGACTCCCACTCCCCCACACTGTCCCCATCCCAGCTCTGCTCTGCCCACCTCCCTCTACAGCTGTGAATGTATCCCAGGATGAAAGGCCTTTAAAAACCCCTACACTCACTGTGTTACCCTTAGTCAAATACTCTCTTATTTCCCCATGGTTACATACCTCAAATTGCATGACCCCCAGAATTACAGTAAATACCTGTGTTTCCCTTACAGTTAATTACCCTATTTTATGTTACCCCCCCACAGTTCAATACCCCCGACTGCACTAAATACCCTAGACTGTGTTAGTCCCACAGTTAAAAATCCCTAACTGTGTTACCTCCTTGGTTAAACAGCACCGACTGTGTTTCCCCACAGTTTAATACCCCTGACTGTGTTACCCCCATTAAAATAGTCCTGGTTTTGTTCACCCCACAGTTAAAACCCCAGACTGTGTTACCTCCAAGTTTAAATACCCCAAGTGGTGTCACTCCCATATTTAAATACCCCTGGCTGTATTGCCCCCATGTTTAAATACCCCTGACTATGCTACCCCTATAGATAAATTCCCTGAACTGTCACCTCAAGTTTAAATACCCCAGATTGTGTTACCCTGTAACTTAATTCCACATGCTGTTACCTCATAGTTAGATATGCCATACTGCGCCAATCCCAGCTGTGCTTTCTTGTGCCAATGTTAGACTCACAGCTTTGTAAAAGAAATGGGTTTGCTTGCAGTAACTGCCCGTCGTCTTCGTCCTCGTCATATCATTGGCCGTCACTCAGAGGCCACACCTTCACACGTACTGTGCACTGTATGTAAGGCTGTGTAAATACTGTACTGTTCATCAGTGGCAGTGAAATTCACCATCATTGGGTCTTTCTCTCTCATGGCGTCTTTCTCTCTGAGCCACCATTTTCACCAGCTCAGTGACATTCGGGGGGTGTTCCACAGCCCTCCCGGCCACCTCCTGAGGGAAGACTAAGGACAGGACCCTTTTTCAGGAGCCGTTACACTGCAAAAACCAAATCTTAACAAGCATTTTAATGTTATATTTAGACTTTAGAATCTTTTTATGTTACTTTTTTTTTTTTGCTAAGTAAAACAGAAAAATTGCCAGTGGGGTGAGATAGTTTTACACATTTTAAGATTTGCCGGTGGGGATAAGATAATTTCACTTGTCAAGCAAGAACTTGAAACAAGCTAATATTTTCCACTTTAGAGAAATAAATAAGATTTTACGTCATTACAAGACTAAAACACTAGTTGAGACAGGCATTTTTTGCAGTGTACTCCGTTGTAAATGTTTTTGATCTCAAGTTGGAAGTAACAAAACTCCAAAGGGGGGCTGAACGAACAAGAGCTACATCGTAGGACTATTTCGTATGCCACGAGATCATATCGGACCAGGGGTCAGGGGTCAGGGAGTAACCTCATTACTATTCAGCAATACAGTGACTGTAGACAGAAGGCCTGTTTTCCCCGTTTGATAGAAGGGTACGGGTTTGAATCCCACACCTGGGGCAGTGTTCGTTGTAGCCTTTAGCGTGCTTCTTAGCCTGCACTGTTTCAGTATGTTAACAAGCAGTATATAGCAGTGCTGTGTAAAATGTTCTCTAATGTTAAGTGGTCCTTGTGTAAGAGCATGTTCTGGGTGAGTAGGTCATTCATATTTAATACTACTCTGGAGACAGCACGCCGAGCAGTGACTCCGCGTGGCTAAGACTCTTCACTGACACTGCTTTTGAACCAATCGCAGTGGTTTTGCCTTGAGAGTGAAGTCTGATTGGTTCATCCCAACTAGTGAGCGCCGCCCTTTTGGGTGTGTATGATAACACTCTGTCCAATCATTGGCTAATTCCCTTGTCCAACAGGACTCGCCCCATTATGGGCACGTGGATGTGAGAAATTATTTGGGAGTGAGACACCATTACCCCGGTAATGGCAAGAGCCACATTCTGTCAATCACCAGCCATCTTCTGGGAGCCAATAAAAAGACTGCTCACTGAGGCAAACTACTTTGGGTTCACAAATGTGAGTCATTTGACAGCATGTGATAGCTCCACCCATTTTAAGGTCCATGAAGCCTCACTCTCCTATTACTTCTGTTAGCTTCCGAGAGCCACAGTTCAGGTCTTGAAGCCCCCCTTAAACAAACAGAACGGCTGGTATGTGTCACTTTGAAGTGAGATGATCAGAAATACAGCAGCCAAAGCAAGATGGCAGACACTCATTTTCACTTCAAAATGGAAATTATATTAAGGTAAAAATAAAATGTATATATGAAACCATTATTTTGTACAGAGTATATAAACATCTTAAGCTTATCGTTTGCGTTACTTGTTCTGCAAGTGGCTGTTTTCTAAAGCCTTAGAAATCAAAATGCTTTAGTGATGTAGAAATATAAATGTTACCACACTGCAGGAAAGCAGGAGGACCAAGCGTAAACAGTATCACTAAAGAAAAGTAAAAACCTTGGTACTTTGTCATTTTGTATCCGTGTTGTACAGCAACTTGAAATATTAAAAATAATTCATAAAGGGACCTTTCATTTTTAATCTTTGCAATATTTCTGAAGCTACAGTATTGTTTTGTCGTCGAGTCTAAGAAATGTGGATTGCTGCTTTATTTATAAAATGTATGAATATGCTGCATATACTGTGTAAAGATATAGCATTTGCCATTCCACAGTAATACAGCAAAACCAGCGTTTTAGGATGTCTGACTAGATTATCTCTTACCTAGAGAAGATTCCGATTTTGTAGATGGGTTGCTGCAATGTAAAAACAGTGTTTGATGTGTTTGCCCAATGTATTTGACTGTATTTTCAACCCAGGATTCTTAATTTATTATTACTGTTATCATGACTTTCCATGCCCACATGAAATAAGAAATGTACAGAATTTAGATCTAGTCTAAAAGGTCAATGTATTGTGGCCATCTTGGAAATGTAACTTTTTTTTTGCAGAAATTTTCAATGTGCTTGTACCTTGAACTTAATTAAAGATATGAATTTAATAAAGAGTACGAGAGAGAGGTTATGAGTGGGTTTATCTGTTGTGTCCGTTCCCGACCCTGGACAAACAGTTGACTTACTGCCAGATAGCGCCCCCTGCTGGCTCTAGACCAGAACTTATGACAGTCTTTCTCTACATTCTGAATTAATGTTTGAGTTGTTAATTGAATCCGGTTTGTTATTTGACATCCCTGAATTGAATATGCTGTAATTTGTTTGTGCAGGGAATTAAGCACATACCGTTGGGAAGTGTAATTCTACCTAATTCCTTATTAAACATATTTTTTGCTCATATCTAACACCCCTTGAACAAAGTTTAATTAATGTTCAATTTAATTTTTCTGGGCCTCATTGAACAACAAATTATTCATAATAAATTTCAATTAAGTCACTTTCAAACAGGTTTTCCTAGATCAAGCACACTCCCTCCAATTCATATATGTCTTAATTGATGTTAAATATAGATCAGTGTTCAAATAACAGATCAAGCAGGCCTAATTAATCGAGCTCCGCTGAAATTAAACCATACAACTATGCCCCTGAGATGGAGAGAATTTACGGAATCTTGTAAGAATACTTCTGTGCGTGTGTCTGTGTGTTGCCGTTTCCCCCTGGTGGACATAATGTGCAACTACAAAATAAACACATTATTCCACCTTACACCATATACACTGCCTGGCCAAAAAAAAAGTCGCCGTTGCACCCGTCATGCATAGTGCCCACTGTACAAGCCTCTGGAGGCAGTGTTATGATCTGGGGTTGCTTCAATTGGTCAGGTCTAGGCTCGCAACGTTATGCAGCAATAAAATAAAAGTCAGCTGAGTACCTGAATGTACTGAATGACCAGGTTATCCCATCAATAGGCATATTCCAGGACGACAATGCCAAGATTCATCGGGCTCAAATTGTGAAAGAGTGGTTCAGGGAGCATGAGGAATCATTTTCACACATGAATTGGCCACCTGAGTCCTGACCTTAACCCCATTGAAAGTCTTTGGGATGTGCTGGAGAAGACTTTACAGAGTGGTTCGACTCTCCTATCGTCAATACAAGATCTCGGCCAAAAATGAATGTAACTCTGGACAGAAATAAATGTTGTGAGGTTGCATAAGGTTGTTGAAACAATGCCACGACAAATGTGCGCCGTAATCAAAACTAAAGGCGGTCCAACAAAATATTAGTGTGCGACCTTTTTTTTGGCCAGGCAGTGTAGTTTAGGAGCAGTTCATATCGTAATGTCATCATTTTCAAGGCTTAAATTGGCTGCTGACAGAAATGAACCCAAATAATACTGTGGCCCTCCAGGACTGGAGTTAAACCTGCAAACATTGTGGCCCTCCAGGACTGGAGTTAATCCTGCAGGCATCTGTGGCCCTCCAGGACTGAAGTTAAACCTGCAGACATTGTGGCCCTCCAGGACTGGAGTTAAACCTGCAGGCACTGTGGCCTTCCAGGTCTGGAGTTTAAGACTCCTGCTTTAACACGTGTAATTGTTGCACTTTTTGACATTTAAGTCTTTGGCATTAATAGAAACAGAAAAAAGCATATTTGATGATTAATCTCATTAGTTTTAGTTTTTTTTTTATTTGTAGATGAAGCAAGCAGAAGTTCCTCTCCTTCTGTACCGCCTGCTCTCTAGAACACAGATTTCCTTCATTTTCTATTTGTTTTCATTTAAAAAAAAGCAGAACCCAAGTATTTCACAGGTGTCAATAAATAAATAAATAAATAAACAACAGGGAGGACGGATCATAAAATGGTTGTTCAGTTTTCTCTCAGGTCATGACCGGCTGGGGGAGAGGGGGGGGTCATTCCGTGGTTGAAGCGGAAACGGATGTCTTGCGACATTACTCGCTTTCCGTCACTGTGGTTACAGACCATAAAGCAGCTAACCAATCAAGCACATTGTCCTTCACACCGTGGTCCGCAGGTCACTCGCAGCGGATCCTCTGAGGAACTTGAGAGCAATATGTACGCAGGCAACATGACCATGGTCATGAAAAGTCTTTAGAATGGGGTGGAGAACTAGCCATGAGATTGTGTGTGTGTGTGTGTGTGTGTGTGTGTGTGTGAGTAAGAGAGAAAGTGATAGAGAGAGAAGGAGATAGACAGAAAGAAAGAGAGAGAAAGAGAAACAAGTGACTTCACTGCCCATGAGAAATAACTAATTTAAAGTGGTACGTCCCAATGAACCACCTACACGTTTAATATTCAAGAAGAATGATGTGAGAACCACTCCTACTCGGAGCTTGTAGAATGCAATAATTCAGAGTTATTGTTTTATGTATGTAAATCCAAATGTATGAACTGCTCAACCAAAAAGCAAAATTGATTTTTTTGTGGTATTTCAGCCGACAATATTCCAGAACATAATAAAAACTGCACAGGGACATAAAATATTTATCATGTCACATTAAATAAGAGTACGCTCATAGATTCATTCACAATATCTATGTCCAAGCAGCCTTCAATCTGATCCGTGGTTCCTGTTAAGAGTATGTGTTACCTACTCCTTCTTCCCTCTGTTGTTTCTTCTTCTTTTTTGTCAATATGTTATTTCATCACAACAGCGCAGTACAAATAAGTTAAGACAACATTCATTTAAAGGTTACTTCTCAATAACATGGAGATTGGGAGGGCCCAGAGCAGTGCGTTAGAGAAGCAGATTAGCACAAACTCTGGGGTGAGAGGGCAGGACGGGGGTTTACCGGGGACCAGTAGGGGTAACAGGTGCTTGTTTGTGGTGTTTGGGGCTTCCTGCTCAGTTACCGCCCTCCTTTGACGGACAAGAGGATGTTGACTCTTCATTCCGAGGCAAGGGTGGGGGGTGGGGGGTGGGAGGTGGGGGAGGGGGGAGGGGCAGTGTGAGGTGGGGCGGGGGTTTTGTTTTGGCTGCCCTTAGTCCACCTCAGTCCAGGTGTGGTTCCTGTGTGTCCAGCTCAGGTCATGCAGAACACCTGGCTTCTCCTGTCCCATGTGATACAGGACCTTGGCCCCGCCCTCAGGGTTTGTGCTTGAAGCGGGCTTCCACTGCAGAGAGAAACAACACAGTTACTCTCTATTCACCAATAAGCACAGTTACTCTCTATTCACCAATGAGCACAGTTACTCTCTATTCACCCATCAGCACAGTTACTCTCTATTCACCCATCAGCACAGTTACTCTCTCCATTCACCCATGAGCACAGTTACTCTCTATTCACCCATCAGCACAGATACTCTCTCCATTCACCCATGAGCACAGTTACTCTATATTCAACCATCAGCACAGTTACTCTCTCCATTCACCCATGAGCACAGTTACTCTCTATTCACCCATCAGCACAGTTACTCTCTATTCACCCATGAGCACAGTTACTCTCTCCATTCAACCATCAGCACAGTTACTCTCTCCATTCACCCATCAGCCCAGTTACTCTCTATTCAACCATCAGCACAGTTACTCTCTATTCACCCATCAGCACAGTTACTCTCTATTCACCCATCAGCACAGTTACTCTCTCCATTCACCCATCAGCCCAGTTACTCTCTCCATTCACCCATCAGCACAGTTACTCTCTCCATTCATCCATCAGCACAGTTCCTCTCTCCATTCACCCATGAGCACAGTTACTCTCTTCATTCACCCATGAGCACAGTTACTCTCTCCACCCATGAGCAGTTACTCTCTCCATTCACCCATCAGCACAGCTACTCTCTCCATTCACCCATCAGCACAGTTACTCTCTCCATTCACCCATGAGCACAGTTACTCTCTTCATTCACCCATCAGCACAGTTACTCTCTCCACCCATGAGCAGTTACTCTCTCCATTCACCCATCAGCACAGCTACTCTCTCCATTCACCCATCAGCACAGCTACTCTCTCCATTCACCCATCAGCACAGTTACTCTCTCCATTCACCCATCAGCACAGCTACTCTCTCCATTCACCCATCAGCACAGTTACTCTCTCCATTCACCCATGAGCACAGTTACTCTCTATTCACCCATGAGCACAGCTACTCTCTCCATTCACCCATTAGCACAGCTACTCTCTCCATTCACCCATCAGCACAGTTACTCTCTCCATTCACCCATGAGCATGGTTACTCTCTCCATTCACCCATGAACACAATCATTCTCTCCATTCACCCATCAGCACAGCTACTCTCTCCATTCACCCATGAGCACAGTTACTCTCTATTCATCCATCAGCACAGTTACTCTCTCCATTCACCCATCAGCCCAGTTACTCTCTCCATTCACCCATGAACACAGTCAATCTCTATTCTCCCACCAACACAGTGAAACCATCCGTTAATCTCCCACCTGTTCATTCACCCATTCACACAGCTATACACCACGCATTGCTTCAGAAACCCCAAAGCAGCAACAGACAGTGTTCCAGCGCTAACCACCGCACTAACCCCTGAGAAGAGTGCTAACTGCAAAGGGGTCCCAGGTAATGGGCCATTACAATCGGCTGGAGCGAAGGAGCCAGGCTCACCGGCATACTCCTGCGGCAGCATGGGTCTGTTCACCACCATCTGGAAGACGGCGATCCAGTCCCTCTGCTCCTCCTCCGTCTCGCAGGCGAACAGGAACTTCCTGTCTGGGGTTACAATGGTGATGCCAAACTTCCAGTGGTTTCCCTGGGTGGAGGGCGGGAGGCCGGGCAGCACGGTGTAGCTGTTCTCTTTGCAGCCGACAAACACCTCCCCCCGGGCGTAGGCATCCTGGGAAAGGAGGGGGACCAATCAGAACCAGGAACGGAATGGCGGAATGAGGCGACACCAAGTCATTAGCTGTAGACTGTGTGTGTGTGTGTGTGTGTGTGTGTGTGTGTGTGTGTGTGTGTGTGTGTGTGTGTGTGTTTGTGTGTTTGTGTGTGTATGTGTGTGTGTGTGTGTGTGTGTGTGTGTGTGTGTGTGCGTGCGCGTGCGTGTGCGCGTGCGCGTGCGCGTGTGGTTGTGTGTGTGTGTTTGTGTGTGTGTGTGTGTGCGCATGTATATGTGCATTGCGTGTGTATATGTGTGCATGCATGTACGTGTGTGTATCAGTATGTGTGTATGTGTGGGTGTCTGTTTTACATTTCTATTTGATATACTATATATAAGTAATATGTGAGGTATACTAAATATTAAATAACAAATAATAAATAAGTAATTTCAATGATGTAGTTCCTCCTCTCTTTTGGTATTTGCTGTGTGTGTGTGTGTGTGTGTGTGTGTGTGCTTATATTCATAGTCATAGTGATCATAATGACTATGATCCCACCGAAAGTACATTTATATGGAGATGGGACAGTAAACCTCCTACGACCGGGTTCTGCTGCAGCATGACAATCACTGAGGGGGGGGGGGTGCCTACCAGCGGGTCTTTGAAGTACATTAGTCTCCTGTCATCCATAGTAAACCATCTCTTCTTGAAGCCTTCCGTTTTCTGTGAGAGTGAGACGAGACGGAGTCATGCAGGCTGAATAAACTCCACACTCAACGTTTCTAAAGCAGTATAGAAGCGCCCCTGTACAGATTAAGCTGTGCAGAGGTGCATGTACAAAATCATAATGCGACAAATTTGGGAAATCTGCTTTGATAGCTTCTTTACTGCGGCGAGTCTTTACTGCACCGCCGTTCATTTCGCCGCTATGAAAGCTGTATGAAATATGCCAGTGCCGAGACGGCTTTACACGAATCAACGCGGATATCCAGAGGCCTGTCGCTTCGACCTTTCGTGTGTCGACGCAGATCAAACGAACCCTTGGGCCGGTCTTCTCCATGTAGCCTTCCTTGATGTAATTCCTCGTTAGTTTCGACACCAACTAAACACAAAGAAGGAAGTGAAAATTAACATTTACATTGCAGGAATACTGCGAAATTAAACACTGAAATGCTGCAGTTAAACTAGTGAATGGAACACCATGGCCAGAGAAGGTGAGCGCACATATATTTATCAGGTTTAAAACATAAGTGGGAACATCCTAACAAGGTTGGCACAGACGAAGGGACCTGGCACATACTCATGATGTCATATGGAATGCACAAAGTTGGCGAGCAGGCACATGTTGATGAGGTCATATATATATATAGACAAAGAGCCTATAATACAAGGCTGCAGGTGCCACTCTCACAGCCCTCAGGCTGAGCATGCGCACGTGCAAATACCACATAAACTGATATTTACTGGGTCGTGACATCATTATGGTGCTCAAAGAGCAGGGAATAGGGCACGTGTTGGTCAGGTGGTAGTGAAGTCAAATAGCTCGGAATAGGGCACTTGTTGATGACGCATAGGAGTGCGGAGCTGACGCATGCTGATGATGTCACAGAGGTGGCGATTGTGAGAATGAGGCGTCACTCACATCTGCATCGTTGGCTCCAGGGAAAGCCACCTGTAAGTAATGGAACCGGGCCGCCCTGATGCCGTTGAACCAGTCCACCATTTCCTGCCAAAAACAAAGAGGACAGCACACAGGTATGGGCAGTGGGAACTCTTCCTGTTTTCAGCTCTACACTACACTCCCTGAATGAAGCAGGGGTGATTTTCTAAACAAAATCTCCTCTTCACTGACAGTGATACAAAAAAGTGCCTAACATGGTGCACAGGATGGGTTCTGGATTCAGGGCGTATTCACAGAAGGTGCAGTCGCAGATGCTGCCCAGCAGAGGGCGCTGAAATATTCCTTCAGCTTTTCATGTCAATGGGTTTAACATGAAACCGCTTTACAAATGAAACATTTTTCATGTTAATAGGTGTCTCTGTCGGGGGTAAATAATTCACATAACTCATCCATTGTGTACTGTGTGCAGCAGCAGCAAATCCTCACGATGTCAGCCGCAGGGCTTTTCAGAGCTAAACCAAGGTAAGCGGAGTTTTCAGGCCTTTCACATTTAAGCAAGCAGAAATGCGTCACAGAGGTGAGCGAGATGATAAATTGCAGGTGACGCTTAATAGTCCCTGGATAAGAGTGAATGTTCAGAATGAATTCCCGATGAGGTCATTTCTCCTGCCTGTTTAAAAATAGCAGCCTTATGACACTGGGTCATAGTGCTCTAGCTATGGGTGCCGTAGTGAATGATGACATCAGCGAGGGTCATACCATCACCACACTGAAATGTATTGAACCTGCAAGAGCTCTTACTGAGTGTGACTGTGTGAGCAGGTTTGTGTGTGTGTGTGTGTGTGTGTGTGTGCACAAGTGAGAGAGGGACAGACGGACTGAAAGCGCCAACCCTCAATGTCTCACCTTCCCGTCCTCGTGGTACACAAAGATATTCCTGGTGCTGTTGTCTTTCAGATAGGTGATCTGCAGGCCGTGGGGGTGGCCGATCTTGGCCGGCTGGAAGGTGGCATTCAGGGTGTGGATCTTCATGATGGCCTTGGGCTCCCTGGCCTAGAGCGATAGGCGTCACAGAAAAAGCTACGGCACAGCCAATCACCAACCCCGAAACCCACTCAAGCCCCCCTAGGGGCAAACTCCACACGCATGACCTAACACATGAACAAACCCAGGGAAAGGGTTTTGGTTGGACACTGTACCAGAAGCTTCAGATTCCAGGAGAGGGGGAGACAGAGGCAGTGTCCAAATCAGCACACTTGCCTACTATTGAGTATGCCAGTTAAGTATACTTTTTAAAAAGATGTTAAGTACACAACATTTCTGAAAATGGAGTGTTCTTAATGTCCCTGGATGATATACATATTTCTGGGTTTTAGCTGATAATACTATGGAGGATATTTTTCAGCATACTGCATGTCACTAAACAGTATGCAGTAAGCAATATACAGTATGCTAGTACACAGTAAATAGGATGCAGTAGATAGGGCTCTGATTCAGACACAGCCAGAGAGAGGAAGATACAGAGAAAAGGAGGGAGAGAGAAAAGGAGAGAAAATGGGAGAGAGAGTGACGCAGGTGTGACCAGTATGCAAAGACGTAAGATGATTACACATAAAGCTTTGGCAAAAAAAACGTCTTGCTGATGAAGAGTTGTGTAATTGAGCTGAACCCAATAGTGTTCCCATAGAGAGATGCCTCGGAGAGAGAGGAGACTCACGTCGTGCTTGTTGAAGTATTTCAGAGCGCCCTCCCGCTCTGACAGGATGAATTTTCGGCTCAGGAACTGTCCGTTGTCCCTCCCTCGTTTCCATAGAAACCCCTCTCTGTATCCTGTGAAGAAAGCAACCACAGGGGTTGTGCAAAATAAAATAAAAAAAAATGAAAAAGGGCTGAAGGGCAGAGGTGCAGAGAGAGGAGGACAGGAGGTTTCAGAAGTGACTCTTACTCATGGGGGGGTTTTTCAGAAGTGCCACGGGCACAGCCCTGCTGGAGTTCCCCAGGTCTCCCACTTTAGTTTAAACTGTGAACCTCATGCATGAATATCAAGGGAAGAAGACTTTGACCTTTTCTTCCTCCCACTCGGTCTCGCTGTGTGAGATAAACGATGGAGCAGTAAGAAAAGGCCATGAGTCAGTTAACTTCCTGCACTCTGACCCTGCCCCTGACTCCGATTCTAACTCTGATTGATTCAGATTCAGACTGTCACTCGGACTGTTTCTAACTACGACTAACTCGGGCTGTGTCCGAATCAGCACCCTTCCATACTGTTGTATGCTTGTTCAGTACACTGGATGAGAAAGTTAGAGGTTAAAGGCATACTGAAGTTTGTTGAGCTACCTGGCACCAATATTAGTCACAATATTCAAGTCCACCTTCATGAGTTGCTGCAGTGGTCAGAAACTGACCAACGAAGAATGACGTTTTTTCTCTCTCCATTCACTTCCATTGCATGGTGAAACAGGTCTAAAAAGCACACTTTTAGCACAAAGGAATGCAAACAACGCGGATTATGCCAATATATAAAATCATCCAGAACTGAACGTTTGAAATTTTTGAACTAATTTTTGATTGATTTCATTTTCAAGAACTATTTTCTGAGAACTAGCAACTGTTGCTAGCTTCTTTGCTGTTCGGTTTGTTTACTGACACACGCTTCAGGAAGCAAGTGGGATCGTTACGGCGCATGAATGAAACAAGTAAGTTAATAAGCTAACGACCGGATCTTCTTCCAAACCTTTGTTTGGAAAAAGTGTAAAATACCATGAACGGAGCTTTTCAAACGTTCGGTTCTGGATGTCGTGATTTTCTATATCGGCATAATCCACGTTGTTTGCATTCGTTTATGTGCTAAAAGTGTGCCTTTGACACCTTTTTTCAACATGCAATGGCAGTGAATTGAGAGAGATGGTCAGTTTCTGACCACTGGAGCAACTCATGAAGGTGAGCTTGAATATTATGACAAATATCGGTGCCAGGTAGCTATACGTCATTATGTTCAAACAAAGTTCAGTATGCCTTTAAGTAGGCAAAACTGACGTTTTCCTTAAACAACAACAAAAACAACACGCAAGGGCGGGACGTCTTATGACACTTCCATAGTACGGTTGGAAAATAGTATGGAGGATATCTTTTGCATACTGCACGTCACGTAATAAACAGTACAGTAAACAGCTCTTAGTACACGGTACACAGAAGATATGGCTCTGATTCGGACACAGCCTTGGATTTAGACTCTTTTTCTAACTCAAACTGACTCTGATTCAGATTCTTCCTGTGACTCAGATTCTCACTCTGGCTGTGTCCGAATACGATCCCTACACCCTTTTGAGGGCGCATATTTGAGTCCACTTCATCAAAAAGCTTTTAAGTGGGCAACTTTTTCTCACAAATGGGGGCACTTAAAATACCAGGATGAACCCCATATTTCCGGTGTTTTGTTGAGGGAATTCAGGAGCACACTCATTTGCATAACGGTGCACTCATCCGACAATTTCAGTAAGTAACTCGGAAGTAAAAATGTAAAAGACGTAGAGCGCATATCTATGGTACAAGAGTGTGTCATATTACGAAACACTTTTTTTTATTTTTGTTAATTCTATCTTCATTCATAATCTACACTTTGTAACAAGCGTCATATGTTAACTAATTGATGTTCTTAATAAAAATTAAAAAATGTAACAAAAATATTACAAAATACTTCCTCACTAGCTTGGAAAGAGTTTGTGGGATTCTTTTCGCACACTGCTTGCAAAGTGAGGGGACAAGGCACATAGTAGACAGGGATCTGAGTGGACAGGGGACAGTGGACAGGGTACAGGGGTCGCATTCGGACAAAGCCTCTGAGTCTGATTCCGACTCTCAATCTGACTCTTGATTGTAACTCTGATTCGGATTCGGTCCTGTGGTCTCCCTTCCTCTCTAGTAGCCCTGGAGAGGGGGAGCCTGTTTTCAATGGACAGACATTAATTATTCACCCAGGACTGCCTCATCAATCGATTCACTCAGTGCCCACGCTGGTGAACAGGAACCCCTCCCTCACAGCACTATACGGAGGCACGCTATACACCAGCCTCTGTGAAACATACCCCTCTCCATCTCCTTCACTTTCTTTTTCCTCTGCTGTCATTCTCTCTCTCTCTCCCTCTCCATGGCTGTCTTTCACTTTCTCCCCTCCTCCTTTTACCCCCTCACTCTACCCCTCCTCTTTTATTCTCCCTCTGGGTTTAACGGTGTCCTTACACGTCTCTAATGGTGTCCATATCCGGTTATTAACAGAGATATCTCCAGTATTATGATTTTGTTGACTTTTTTTTTAATGACTGGTGGAGGGAGATGCGATACAGGACATTAAAGGACTGCAGGGATTTTTTAAAAAGCATTTTCTAATGTTGTGACATCATCCCTATCTTCCTTCATCAGCTTAAATGAGAACTCATTACGGGAAACTGCTGCCTCAATCTTGGTGACACACACACACACACACAAACAGACTGAGGCAATGAACGGAAGGTTAGGCTTAATGAGGGTTCTTTGGCCGAGGAAATTAAAAGCTGAAACGCTTTTCTGTTACCGTTTTCCAACCAGTGACGTTCTATATTTTGTAATATGCACAAAGCTCACTGCGAAATTTTCATAAAAGCTATGCGAGTCCTTTTTACCAGTGACCTACTGTGGTCGAATCATACACGACACTATCAATCTGTCCGCCTGCTCAGCTTCCTTTCAAATGTGCCATGAAAATCTGCGCCCATTCAGACAGCGTTGATGGTGTCACTTGTAACAGGAGAAAGCAGAAAAGCTTGCGGAATCATGCGCAAAGGACCGAACAGCCCAGCCCCTCTACAAATGGCACGGATGAGGGAAGAGCCAAAGACAGAAATGTAATACTGAGAAGGAGTAGAAACACACACGGTCCCTGGCACCGCTGCTCAATTCATTTCTTCAGCGCAGGGAAAAGCGCCGCCTAAGAATCCAAAAAATGCGTACGTTCCGCGCCCCCCTTTGGGGCCCCCGTCCGACGGTAATTACACGCCCCCCCCCCCCCCCCCCCTGGCCAGCAGTCGTTTCGTGCACCCCCCCTCCTCGTAATGAAGTCATCGCACGCCGGGCTGGAGACGGCACCCGTGCAACTGATACCGCCCCTCTCCCATTCATAATGCATGCGCGGTGCGCCGGCGGCGAGCCGGAATGTCGGGAAAAGCCAGATTCCGGGAAAAAGTAAGATAATTCCGCTCCGCGATGCGCGGCTTTGACGCGGGAGTACGACACTGGCTCTGAGGGAGCACAAGACAGCCAGTAAACCATCGTGTGCCACTCCTGTCAGTTATGGTAATGCCACTAGTTTAATAACCTACACACCGATATCCCAAGACGTACATTGTTAAGGTGTAAAATCCGGGGTTCAGAAAGTGAAAGTCCTGCCACGTGTTTCTTCCACCCATGAACTCAGCCAGCTGATTCCACTAATTAGTGCCACCTCCTGGCTGAAGAATTGTGCTAATTAGCAAATCCAGGTGACTGGAACAACACACTGGTTAGGATTTTTACTTTCTGGACCAGGATTTTACGCCTCTGTTTGTCAGATGTTGGCTTATATACTGGCATTTATGTGGCTGGATATTTCCTGGATATCAATCAGCCGGAGCACCAACTCGAGCACACACGAGCAGAGGCAGATGCTGGGAATCAAAGCACTTTTGGGGTACGAGTCCAGCCCCCTCAGCGCTGGGACGCACTGCCACCTCCACGGCTGAGAGCGCACGCGCGGCTACGTTTAAATGTCGTCGAGTCGGTCGACGAAACGACACATTCCAGCCTCTAACGATGACCAACCGGAGCCCGTGGAGCCGCTTTGAGCCGCCGGTTGGGACACCAAACATTAGAGGAATGGTTAGAAGTGGGCTTCCGCAGCCTTCCCGGGGAACAAAGGACGCATTGAGGTCCCCCCCCCCCCCCCCCCCCCGCCAATCCCGAGAAGAATAGCTCCCAGCTCCCCTGCTGCCCACAACAGTAGGCACTGTTGAGGACAGAGAGGCGCTGACAGTCACGAGATGGGACGGGCCCTCTATGCTCGCGCTCATGGCAGGGCCGACTCCGCCCGGAGACAGATCCCCGCCAGCCCCCGGGTTGCGGGCGTCGGACATCGGTAACCATGGCACTGCCATGGCAACATCCTCCGGATAACAGAGACCGAGCGAATAGGAGAACGGGAGAAAGGCAGGCATCACATGACCTCCCTACAGCACACGCTCAGTGCAGTCCACACCCTCTGTGCTTTGCTTCATCTACAGCACACGCTCAGTGCAGTCCACACCCTCTGTGCTTTGCTTCATCTACAGCACACGCTCAGTGCAGTCCACACCCTCTGTGCTTTGCTTCATCTACAGCACACGCTCAGTGCAGTCCACACCCTCTGTGCTTTGCTTCATCTACAGCACACGCTCAGTGCAGTCCACACCCTCTGACACTGGACTGTGACCGCTGACCTTTGGAGGTGCAGGCACCATCCTGACTGGAAAGGTCAAAGTTCACAATAAAATATAGCATCCACTGTTACAGAAACATGTTCAAGAGATTCAGAAATGTCAATGACTGTTGATGGAATTTTTAGCATGAGATTCTTACAAAAAAAAAATAAAAATTAAAAAAAATCAATGGAATCATATTTTTTGGCTTGAAGCCCAGTCTGAAATGTTTTCGGGAAGTCTAATGTGTGCCATCACCATTGTTCAACTCATACACGGATATGATTTGGATGGCAGGTATGCCATCCGCCAAGTTACGGCTTGGTGGGGCATGCCCCATACCTATACAGCACCGATAGTTTGGCACTTTTCAGGGTTTCCTACAGAAGTAACCACAATGACCATAGACTCTCAGCCCTTAAAAACATTAACTTCTGTATGGTCTGACCTCATGTAACCACACATCATTCAGATAGAACTTCACACATCCACACAATAAAGCCCCAAACTTGGGTTATTTTGCCGTTTTTTCCTCCTTCCTCTCGCTTCTTCTTCTTCTTCTTCCCATTTTCCTGCCAAACTGCCTGCCTCCATCGCGATGTTATCCAATGGGGAGAATTATTATTGAGGGCATGGTCCGTATACCTGCTCATCAAGCTTATAGTCCAATAAAAACGCTTCATACTAATGTTTTTTAATGTTAATGTAGCTAATGCTTCATGCTTTCCAAGAAGCTACTGTGGCCTTGTGGTTAGAACTGCAGTCTCACACAGTGGATTGTGGGTTTGAGCCCAGCAGTGTATTTTCCACAAAAACAATGTGCAACATTGTGCGACATTTCTTAGACTGTTATTATTTTCACATTGACACATTAATGTATTTTTATTGCAAAGGCAAAAGAGGTTTCCCAATATTAACTGTTCAGTGTTTCACTTGTATTTCACTTGTACTATATCACACCCTCCCCAAACCGGACGCTCGCTCTTGTCTGGTTTGGGGAGCGTGTTACGCTCTGCTCTTGCGGTCATGACTGACTGACTGTGGAAACCCCCTTGCCTCGGCCAACATTTCTTTATTCATTCATTTCTTCACTTCAGCTCTGTTCACTTTATCCTTTTCACACATAACACAAGGTCACCATAAAATTAACTACTAAATATTAAATATCCATTCTCCAATTTAGCTTGTTCGCCAACGTTACTTCCTGCTTCTCCTCAGGAAGCAGATACAAGCTAGGCTACTACGAAGCAAATCAACATGCATTATAGCCTACATTCATTTCACTGCAGAAAACTAAACTAAACCTAGCTGTCCGGTACCAAAACATTTCCCGCAGGTAACGTTCTACACTACCGGAAAAAAACTCTGCTGTGCAGAAACTCATTAGCTTGCTCGCTAGCTCGTAGTCCACACATGGAAGGTTGGAGTTATGCATCCGGCAATCCAGTGTTGAATAGCCTAACTCTGCTGTGCTTATGAACTCACTACGCTCGTAGCCCACACATGGAAGGTTAGAGTTACGCATCCGGCAATCCAGTGTTGAATAGCCTAACGTTAAATGTATTTCATAGAATACTAATAGCCCTATTTTAAAACTGCATTTCCATATTTTACTGATGCAAACTATTTAGGCTGTACTAGCTATTTAGGCTGTATGTCTTTCAGCTAGAATGTGTTTGCATCTAGCCCATTGTGCAGGCATGTCTCCATATAGACTTGGTTCATTAATTTACATGCTTCTTCATGATCCATAGCTCAGGTGGTGCTGTTCATTGTATTTCATTACACATTAAATACTGCTCATCTACAAACTCTTTTAATGTAATTGTGTGCTGTCTGTAATAGGATAACTGTTCTCATTCTTGTCAATAGAGGGCGTTATGGTTAAGCGAATGTCTGGATACATTTCTTTGGAATGCATGTTTCTCTCCGTGTTTATCTTCATGCATTATTCATCATTAGTTAGCTATAAAAAATAAGTGATATCAGATCAAAAAAACGTCTACGACGTAAAATAAGCCAAGTTACTCACGCATAGCCTACATAGCGCTGTCCATTAATTCTTAATTCCACCTTGCAAAAACTAGGCCTGCCTTTAAAAGTCTTGATATCAAAATGTGGCCAAGTTACAACTAACAATATTGCCTATCGTAGCTCACACTAAATAAACTAGCTCTATTCCAAAGCAATGCTATCCAAACTTTCCTAAATTATTTAATGCAACTTGGCCCTGTGTTTCTTCATCTTACCATCTCAAGAGAATGTGGTCAATGAAACTGTATGTGCCACATCAAACTGCAAAATGAAAATAATTTATAGTGGAAATACTCTGATTCAGATGTGTTGCACTTAGAAATTAAACACAAAAATTACTACACTATAGGGCATGTTTGAACAATTGTCTGCATCCACTGCTTTGGGTCTATGAAAAGCACAGAATGAATAAAATGTATTATTATGATTATTATTATAATTATTATTATGTATTTATTGATTTATTTATTTGGATTTCTATCAAAACCTGCGTGGTCCTACAGAGCATAGATATCCTTGTGTTCCCAAAATTCTGTTTGCAAATATCATAAATACTATTATGTTAAGAAAATTGGTACTAGTACTTATTTGCCACCATCTGACCCACAAACATGTCTGGATACGTTTTTTGTAAAAATGCTTTATGTACGCTATTTTCTAGGTAAAAACATTTTTATCTGCATTTATTTATTCATCACCCCTTTCTCTATTGTACATGATGTTTCTTCATATAAATGTCTGTTTGTGAATTGTAAAGAATGCTGTAGCAGCAGTTAACATTTTAAAACCTGTACATTTTCTAAAGTAAACTTGCCAACAAAGTACAACCATATCCTTTCTGGAGTGTAATTATTCATCAACTGTTAAAAACATTAATTGAAATCATATGTTGTTCCATGAGGCACAATCTCTTCACATGCAAAGATGAAGAAACACAGGGCCAAGTTGCATTAAATAATTTAAGAAAGTTTGGATAGCATTGCTTTGGAATAGAGCTAGTTTATTTAGTGTGAGCTACGATAGGCAATATTGTTAGTTGTAACTTGGCCACATTTTGATATCAAGACTTTTAAAGGAAGGCCTAGTTTTTACAAGTTGGAATTAAGAACTTATAGACAGCGCTATGTAGGCTATGTGTGAGTAACTTGGCTTTTTTGACGTCGTAGACGTTTTTGATCTGATTTAGAGATACACTAGCGACGTTTCATTTATTTTATTTGATTTATGTGATACTATGATGTAGTGCTGTACAGCAGAGCGAATCTGAGTGAAGTGTCACTGGAGTGACTAAGGCAGTATAAGAATGTTTTATTATTCATAAGTTCTTCTCGATGAGCTCACTGCCTAGCATCATTTCCCTCGGTGGCTCCGCGACCGAAGAAATTAAAATGTATGAGATAATTAACCAGGCTACATTCGTCACAGAGCCAGCCTCTCCATCGAGACTACGACAGCGACACAGAGGGGTATCTGGAGGTACGGGCTGCAACGCCCCAATTATCAGAGCCATCGGACTAAGGCCTCCACAGAGCGTTGGCGGCAAGAAAACGCAATCGGGCCAGACGGGAAGTTGGAGACGTTTCACGATTTTGCAATTATAGAATGGAGCCACAGGAACCGTGCTTGGCGACAGGCTTCTTCAGAGTGAAACTGCTCAGAGGTAACAGAGTGAGGCGCACGTTCAAACTTATTAATATGGAATTTTCAAATTAGTTTTTTTAGCATCAAAACTGTATTTAATATCAAATTCTGACAAAGCTGGTTTGAAAGGCGGGTTTTAATTGGTGGGTTTGTCTTTGACTCATCAACTCAATAGCAGCCCCTCCCCCATTGTTACAGCATTGCGGGCCTCGTGAGCGTCAACTGCAAAAATTATGATCGACGGTGGCTGTTTACACGGCCGCCTCGGTCGCGACCACTGGACCGCACAGCTCTGATCGCACGCCTCTGGAGCCGAGAGATGATGATGATGGGTTCGGCTCTGCCACTGATCGGAGGGGCTGGGGAGTGTGTGGGGGGGGGGGGGGGGGGGGTGAGACCTCTCAGCTCTGCGTTCCATCGCAGCCCCGCCTCCCGCCCTTCGCTCTCTTTCCACCGGAGAGACGTTTCCAAGCAACAGGCGCGGGCGTGGGAGCTTCACAGCGTCGATACAGCTTCACAGAATCTGCATTTGCCCCACCCCCCTCCCCCCTCCCCCCTCCCCCCTCCCCCCTTCCACCCAGCACGGTGATGTCACCTCAGGACACTGAAACAGCAGAGTGGTATGTCACCTGCACGCACGGCCAGGCGTGAAATCTGTGACTGCAGCGCATACGGATAACACACAAATAACTTGGGGGGAAAAAAACACGAGTGCAGAGATTTCATAGCTGCACTGAGAAATTGATTACCGTAAACGTGTAACCTCTCTCTCTCCCTCTCTCTCACTATGGTAATCGCATCTGCTCTATTTGCTCCACAATCAGAGGACCTCTACTACAGCTGTGCCACGCACCGCTTTGAATGCACTCCACTTTGGGGGAAATTGAAAGCAGCCCAACAGAGAGATAGAGGAAGAGAGAGCGAGAGAAACAGAGAGAGAAAGAGAGAGAAACAGAGAGAGAGACAGAGAGAGAAATTATTTTATTCCTCTGAACAGTCTTCCCCTGCCTCCACAGTCCCTATGCCTGTGTATGACACTGCTCAGCTGGACAGGGCGGACAATAGGCCTGGTCTTTCGGGGGCTGTCCCTGGAGCGACACAATGACCTCAGGCCAGTAAATTCAGCTTCAGGGATGGCAGTAAAAGAGCCACAATGCCATGACACTGCTTTTCAAAATGGTACCGTGACATATGCGACTTTATTTCAGACAAAATGAGCAATAAATACTGTATACACACACACACACACACGCACACACACACTCACACACACACGCACGCATACACACACAAACACACACACATGATAATTACTACTTATAAGTTCTATTACTAATATACATATTTTACACATGAAGACCTAATAAGTCACCATAATGGGACACAGACTTCTGGCTCAAATAGTTTGGCAGCACGGTATTGCCTGCAAGGTAACCCTCAAATGTGCAGAGCCCAGCCTGCTGAGCCTGGACGTCCATAGCGCATGCACACACTTACCTGTAGAGTACGGTCCCATAGCGCATCCACACACTTACCTGCAGAGTACGGTCCCATAGCGCATGCACACACTTGCCTGCAGAGTAAGGTTCCATAGCGTATCCATACACTTACCTGCAGAGTACGGTTCCATAGCGTATCCATACACTTACCTGCAGAGTACGGTTCCATAGCATATCCATACACTTACCTTGCAGAGTACGGTTCCAAAGCGTATCCATACACTTACCTGCAGAGTACGGTTCCATAGCGTATCCATACACTTACCTGCAGATTAAGGTTCCATAGCGTATCCACACACTTACCTGCAGAGTACGGTTCCTGTTTCTCCACATGCACAAACTCCTTCCTCTCGTACCTGGCTCGGATCCACTGTTCCCCCAGTAGCCTGTAGAACAAAACATGCATACGTGTGTGTCTATGTGTACTCGTTGTCAACGGCAACAGCAAACACATTCACACAGCCAGATGTTCACCAAAGCGGTTCAGCTCAGATACCTGTACTGTCCGTACCTTAAGGAAAGCAATTTCCGCACACACAGCAAAACACACTGGAAACAATGGTTTTCAATAGGGGCTGGAGAGTTGAAAAACATTTTTCTATTCCTCTGTATAATTTTCTCTGTGCTCAAGCAATCCCCTAAGGTGAGTGGGCTTTCTCGATGAAGCTAAAAGAATGCTAGCCAGCTAACAAGCTACCTTATTCCCACCCACTCACTGCACCCAAAAGTACATGGACAATATTGAGAACCACTGTTGCCATACCTCCTTCTCTGCCCCCTGTCTCTCCTTCTTTTAATCTTTCTCACACCCTCTTTCTCCTGCCTGTTGCTCTTCCCCCTCTCCATCTCTCTCCGTCTGCCTCTCTCTCCCTCTGTCCTTCTTCCCCCCTCTCCCTGCCCTCATGTGAAATATCTACATGTCCGCAGCTGTGTGCGGCAGATTGTAGATTTCACGGTTAAAGAAGATGTCCCCTGGTTTATTAATAAAACATAATGATATGCCTGCTTCTCTTTACTTCCATTTCTCCCTCTCTTCTTTCTTTCCCTCGCTCTCTCTCTCTGTCTCTCTCTCCACACATTCTCCCTGTCTTGCCACTAATCCGGATTAACGGGGGTGAAAAATGAATAAACAAACAATCATTCTGCATCTGAAGCCTCATTTATCAGTGTGTGGTGGAGACAAACAGCCCCCCCCCCCCCCCCCATCATACACACAGACAGACACACGCACACGCACACACAACCATTCCAAAGCAATAAGCTCAGAGTCTGGCCTTGTTTCCCTGCCACATATTTACTGCAGAAAAGAGTGATCGCAGCTCTCTCTCTCTCGCTCTCTCGCTCTCTCACTCTCTCTCTCTCTCTCTCTCTCTCTCTCTCACTCTCC
The DNA here is from genome assembly GCA_029718625.1 of Synaphobranchus kaupii. Lineage (NCBI taxonomy): Eukaryota > Metazoa > Chordata > Actinopteri > Anguilliformes > Synaphobranchidae > Synaphobranchus > Synaphobranchus kaupii. Next base: position 34,259,081 of record CM056387.1, read on the forward strand.
CTCTCTCTTTCTCCTTTCTGCCATCCTTCCATCTGTTGAATTTACAGGATTTCTTTCCATGCCTGACGGGGCTGACATTCCTTTGAGTACCGTTTTTTGACATTGTGCGCAGTGTGTGTGCGCGTGTTTACGTGTGTGTGCGTGTGTGTGCGTGTGTGTGTAAGCATGTGTGTGTGTGTGTGTGTGTGCACGTGGTTGTGTGTGCATGCACGTGTGTGTGTGTGTGTGTATGTGTGTTTTTTTTTTTCTCCGTGGTGTTTCTCTGTAACCAAGCAAGCCTACAGAAACTCTGCAACTGAAACTCGGAGAACACAGAGGGCTGTGGCTCTGTGTCATTAATATCTGAGGCCTGTGATTGGACAGACAGAGCCACCGAAACTGCAGTTTATATGTAAGGAAAGCCACCCGAAAAAAAGCTGAATGACCTATTTAGAACTAGGGAGGCATCATAGCTGCAGGTGCAGTATTTTTACCCCACGTCTACAGAACTCAGCTTCCCTCCCGATGCTATGCTAGAGCTGTATGCTTGCGCTGTATGCTAGAGCTGTATGCTAGCGCTGTATGCTAGTGCTGTATGCTAGCGCTGTACGCTAGTGCTGTATGCTAGCGCTGTATGCTAGTGCTGTATGCTAGTGCTGGGATGCTGCAGCAGTCATGCAGGGGAAACGGTGTCTTTTTCAAAAACATTTAAAACGTGCTCATGTTACAGTCAATCCAATATGTGTGACATTTAAGAATCTCTTAAAGCCTATGCCAGGCTCTCTTACACATGAATGCATGCACACACACGCAAACACACACACACACACGCAAACACACACGCACACACACTCCCTTTCTCTCCCTCGTACGCACACTCTCCTATCTCTCAGCACGTACACACACACACACACACACATGGACACATGGACACGCACGTACACACACACACACACAGACACGCACATGCACACATACACACACACACATGCACAAACACTCCCTTTCTCTCCCTCGTACGCACACTCTCCTATCTCTCAGCACGTACACACACACACACACGCAAACACACATGCACACATGGACACGCACGTACACACACACACACACACACGCAAACACACATGCACACATGGACACGCACGTACACACACACACACACAGACACGCACATGCACACACACATGCACAAACACTCCCTTTCTCTCCCTCGTACGCACACTCTCCTATCTCTCAGCACATACACACACACACACACACACACACACACACGCACCTGCACACATAGACACACAGATAGACACACACACACACACACACGCACGTGCACACACACACACACACAGACAAAAACACACACACACACACACACACACACACACACATGGACACATGGACACGCACGTGCACACATACATACACACACAGACACACACACACACACACACACACGGACACGCACCTGCACACATACACACAGAGATAGACACACAGACACAGACACACAAAAACACACACACACACAGACACAGACAAAAACACACACACACACACACACACACACACACACACGGACACATGGACACACACGTGCACACATACACACACAGACACACACACACACACACACACACACACACACGGACACGCACATGCACACATACACGCACAGATAGACACACAAACACACACACAAAAACACACACACACACACACAGTTGAGTGTCGTGTCATTGCGGTGGTCCTGCTTCCCTGTCTGTAGCCCTCAATCACACAGGAAGAGGAAGCAACCTCTCTGCCACCGTTCACATGGCAACGACACACAACTGCACTTAAAACATCACACAAACTCATTCAGCTTCTGTGAGTAATATCTTTATCTATTTTCTGTGAGAGAAAGACAATAGAGTTAACACCGGTCACACCCACTCCACACACACACACACACACACACACACACACACTCCCGCACAGCCCACACGCCTATCCCATGCACGTGCGTGCAAGCTTAAGGTCATAGGCGCAGTGGTTCTTTTCAGATTTTATTATCAGCAGAATATATGCAGCGCAGGACGTTTTCACATCGCTGACACGTCGCGGACAGTGTCTTCACTCTGAAGTCATCTCACGGGTGTGGCCTCACAGACATCCCAACTCACACCCCACCAGCAGCCCGTCCAGCTACCCGCGGCTCCTGAGGGACACTCCCCGTCAGGAGAGGCAGCTCCGTGCGTCCTCAGTCACGACCGGGGCGAAGCGGCCTCGGCGACGCCCGTATTGATCCCCGACAGAGCCATTAGCAAGCGTGCGCTCTGAGCTCGGGCGGCTCTTCCTCGCCCTCGCCCTCGCCCTCGCTCACCCCGACCCCCCTCCCCTCCTCTTCCTCGCCCGCTGTCTGCGCGGAGAGCTCCGGGCCACGCCCGCGGTCCACCGCCAACTGCGCGGCCCGCGCGCCTGCCTGAGCCCCCCCCGCGGGTAGCGCACGGTGCTCGCAGCGGAACGCGCATCGCGGCACGGTACCCGCGCTCGTGTTTACGGTGAAGCAAAGCGGCGGCGTAGCGGAGTGGGCCTTGTAACTCTGAGGTTGTGGGTTTCATTCCCAGCAAGGGGCAGAGCCGCTCACCACAGCGCCTGAACCGCTTGGGCAAATATCCGGCTGTATAAACGGATTGTGTGCAAGGAGAACGCAAGCTGTGGAAGTCGCTCTGGATAAGATTGGTTGAATGGCGAAAATAAATGTAAAATTAAATGTAGAGCTTGTAGACGCACCGAGTAGGACGACGAGCCGGAATGGCCGGACACTTACTGGCAGTCTGTGTGCGTGGGCCTGTAATAGAAAGGTGGGATCTTCTGTTCATATTTGTCTTTGGCTGCGTTGTTTCCAGTAGAGCCAATGAACTAGAGGGAGGAAGGGAGAGAGAGAGAGAGAGAGAGAGAGAGAGAGAGAGAGAGGGAGGAAGGGACAGAGAGAGAGGAAGACAGGGGGAGAGAGAGAGAGAGAAGAAAAACATGTCATATTAACTCTGAAAACTACAAAACCCAAAAGTCTCCAGACTGCAGCATTACTCCCCTGATCCTCGTTTGATATCCTCTTTCTTTCCTTGTGAATTTCCTTCAGTAGTTATAATGTTGTAGGCATAGCGGTGTAAGGATGGTCTGGCTAACATTACACTTATCGATTATAAATGGGCCTTCTGTGTCTTTACAGTGATATCACACTTTTGTATTCCTGGGACTAACACTGATGTTCCCCACACCACTGTAAGTCTCTCTGGACAAGCGAGTCTGGTAAGTGAATGCAATGTAATGTGTCTCTGCATTGCTACAAGCTGTGTGATGTCACAAAGCGTCAGCTGCCTCGCTGAACGGACCCACAATCCACTTGGAAACGGATTCAAGCAGACCGTGACCGTGATGAACGTCTCACAGTCTAATCGTCGAGTTAACACCCACAGTCCTGTTTGAACACCCACAGCTCTCAAACGTACAAACCAGCTACACGCTCCACAAACCGCACGGTGCTACAGGACAGAGCTAGCACCAATCAGGGGAGAGCCGTATCGCTCACTGACAACTGGTAACCTGTGGGTATGAGACACATCAGTGGCAACCCAAACAAAGCCCACCATACCCTCAGAGGGGCCCGAACGCAAATGTGTTCCACCACTGTCAGGCTCCGGGGCTCAGAGCAGCGATGTACTCACTGAGACACCCAGGAACCCTCACAACATTATTTCAAGACAGAAAATAACACTAAACGCAGGGGCAAGCCATTGCAGGGGACATAAATGGGCCACATTTCCCAAAACACACGGGCGAGGCACTCGGCCAGACAGGCCGATCGTTCACCAATCGCCCACGCGCTCACCGTCAACTCGCTGTTTCGCTGACGTAGTGCGATCCGTCAAAACGCTCTCGATTTTGTGAAAAAAAAACGGCTTCCCTCCCCTAGAAACTTGAAGCTGCTTTCAATCTTGATTAGGCATTTATATTAGAGGTTCAACAGAACGGCAATTAAGTTGACAGTTGACGGAGACGGCAGTGGAAACCACAGAGGCGCAGTAACGAGAGAAAAATCAGACTGGTTCAAATTTCAGGTGCCAAGTCTGAAAAACGTTCCCCGTGTGAAAACACTCACAAGTATTCTGTATGCTTGACACTGTGATTAACGGCTCCCCCACCGAGAGAATGAGAGAGAGAGGGAGAGAGAGGGAGCACCAGAGAGAGAAAACAGAGGAGAGAGCTGCATTCACTCTTTTCCTCATTTCCCCGTCCATCTCTCTCATTAACACACAATGCCGCCATCAGCAGAAACCCCTTCACTTCCTTCAGCAGGGCTGCCAAAAACAGCACCGTCAATATCCCTGCCCCCACCCCCCCCACCCCTCTCTTTGGTTTTAGCTTTGCCAACACCCCCACCCCCCCCGCCACCAAAATGATCAGCTGCCAAGGACAGACCTGACACACTCTGTACTTCCATCTGAGAGCCCCTCCCCTCAATCGCTTTGATTCGCCGGCTCGTTTGCCAAGCGCTATCTCATCCTCCTCTCCTCGGGGGGGGGGGGGGCACATTGATGACTTCTTCAGGCCCCTGCAGGCTGCCAAAGATAAATAACCAGCAATCAATTCCAGCAGGCTGGGCCGGGCAATGTAACAGCAGCCTGCAGTCCTGCATTCCTGGACCTCAAGCCCCTTCCCCACACCCCCCCCTGAGTGTAGTCTCCTCTGCCCCATCACAGACCCCCCCCCCAAATTCCATCACGCCCGTTCACTCATGCTCCCACCCCGCCATTGCCCTATGTGCACGCGTGTCGCCTACAGGGAAGGAGAATATGCCATTATTTTGCACTGCAATATGTGATTTGTGTAGACAGAAATGTCCGCATTTGTTGTGTTTTTTCAAGTAAGAAAAATTGTGTACCCGTGTTGCAAATGCCACAAGGATCCCTGCTCTAACAATTGCTCCGCCCCTTTCACACACCTAAAAAGCCCCACCCCGCAATAACAACAGCATGCAACCCTAAGCCAATCAGCCGGGCCGCGGCCTCAGTAAGCCCCTCCCACTTACCTCCACCTCCGCGGCCTCCCAGCCATCCAGTGTCACGCACTTGACGCGGCTGATCTGCGCGATGTTCCTGTGGAATGCGGAGCAGCGCTGACACACGAACACGCCCAGCGTGAAGGACGCCCAGTCTGGGTCTGTAACCCAAGCAGAGAGCACACTGTCACATCCACAACAATAACAAGAGCAGGGGAGGCAGGGCAGAGCAGTGAGTGTGTGGAGTAGCAGCTGTGGAGAGTAGTGGCTGTGTGGAGTAACAGCTGTGTAGAGTAGTGGCTATGTGGAGTAACAGCTGTGTAGAGTAGTGGCTATGTGGATTAACAGCAGTGTAGAGTAGTGGCTGTGTGGAGTAGCAACTGTGGAGAGTAGTGGCTGTGTGGAATAGCAGCTGTGGAGAGTAGTGGCTGTGTGGAGTAACAGCTGTGTAGAGTAGTGGCTATGTGGAGTAACAGCTGTGTAGAGTAGTGGCTATGTGGATTAACAGCAGTGTAGAGTAGTGGCTGTGTGGAGTAGCAACTGTGTAGAGTAGTGGCTGTGTGGAGTAGCAGCTGTGGAGAGTAGTGGCTGTGTGGAGTTACAGCTGTGTAGAGTAGTGGCTATGTGGATTAACAGCAGTGTAGAGTAGTGGCTGTGTGGAGCAGTGGCTATGTGGAGTAGCAACTGTGTAGAGTAGTGGCTGTGTGGAGTAGCAGCTGTGGAGAGTAGTGGCTGTGTGGAGTAGTAGCTGTGGAGAGTAGTGGCTGTGTGGAGTAACAGCTGTGTAGAGTAGTGGCTGTGTGGAGTAGCAGCTGTGGAGAGTAGTGGCTGTGTGGAGTAACAGCTGTGTAGAGTAGTGGCTATGTATAGTAGCAGCAGTGTAGAGTAGTGGCTATGTGGAGTAAATCCCAATAATTCAGAGGATTACTGCATTGTGACCTCACTCATTAAAACTCACAAGCACCAAACACATGACAGACGTAACTGATAGTAACTCATTTACTGGCTATCCTGTATCAGCTAGTTAATTATTATGCGCATGTCACTGATTTTCAGTCAATCTCTTCATCACTGCATCTTTTAGACTGTTGATCAGTCAAAAAATGTGTACATCAGTTAATCTCTCTGCATATGTCACACCGTGAATCAGCTTGTAAGTACTGATGATGCGATAAGTCGCGCCTCCAGGTCGGTAGACGATAAAGCCTGGTTTTCTCAGACTAATTTCCACCGTCGTGGGACATTGACGAGGCAGTTCGCCATTTCGCCTTTGTGTCAGCTTCACAGTGCTAATACACCAGTTCTGCGATAAGGCCCAGCAGGTGATTAGCCCGGTCTCTCTCTGCTCGTACACCGTGGGAGGACTAGCCCGGACGGTCAAATGACACACACATTGTACATTTCTTATTCTTTGCCCTGCCTTGCTGTACCCTGTGGAAATTACTATAACCATCATGCATTCACTGCAATAAATCACATTTATAGATCATAACCTGTGTGAAATGTCATATCTCACTGGGGCATAACTGCATGTGTCAGTTAATCATGGCATATGAAAAGTACTGACTGCACACCTGAAAAAGGCTAATCATAAGAGCATGGGAGAAAGGATAGGATAACGGCAGTTAATCATGGCATGTCAGGTCATATACAAGTTATTTAATCCTTCAGCCATGACAGATATGAAACCATAAATTTGATAAACCACTGTACATCAGGCCATAGTCAGTTTGTTCCTTCAATCAATCAATCCATTAGCATACTTTGCTATGGTGTGGCACAATATGAGGATCATAAGGCTTGGACTCTGCAATGTAAAACATTACAAGAAGACAATAGCAAGCAAATGCTTTTTAAAAGCCATGAGCAACCGAAAACACACCGTCTCGTTGACTACATTTCGGTGTAAATGTTAGCAGGGACAAACCCCAGCCGCGCAAAGAACTTCACACCAGATACGTGCCCGTCTGCCCCTAACTGATGGGCCGCTGGCTTGTAGCAGACTGTAGTGCCGGCAGTCACGTCGGACTAATCTGCCAGTTTCAGTTCCTCATTGATTTACTTGGGTTTCTCGAAAGTGTACTCGGTTTTTAAAGGTGATGATGTCACAGCCTGAAAGGGGAACATATTTCTTCTTGCTTTTCTGGACTTTCACACAGTGTATAGCTTCGCACTATGTGGCCTGAATTCAATCAACATTTGTCCTTTAAACTTATAAATTACCGCATGCGTCAGCGGTCTTCTTAACGGACACAGTTCGGCAAATTCAGCAATCACAGAAATTGCAAAGTAATTCTTGCGAAGCGAAATGCTAAAACTTGCATTTATTTGGTAGTCAAAGTTAAGGACAAATGTCTATTGAATCCAGGCATTTGTGGAGCACGCAGCCCAGTTGACACAAAGCCTGGAGCGAATCAATAAGATGTGCGTTTTCTGGGCACCGGCTTTGGGGAGAATCTTACTATGATAAATATTTTTGGATTAACCCCAATATTAATGTACAAATAATATTATTCTCATGGAGGTGAAAAATATATAAAACAAGAAATCAATGTTGTAAATGATAAATAGCATGAGCATGAATTTATAATGGCCAACTTTGAACTGAAGGGAAGTTATCTGGCAGGAGAATTGAGTTTGTGTTTAGCTATTCAATATCACCCTGACAGGAGCAATAGCCCAAAAAAAAAACTGGTGATTCTCCAGTTCTCAAAAAATACAAACTTTATCTTGATTTCCAGAACAAAGATGAGCAACATCCAGACAGGTCCAAGCTAATTACTTTAAGCCCAGCAGCATGTATTATCTTGGATACTCGTATCCCACAGAGCTGTGGAAGCTCTTCTGAGTTTGTGTTTTTGGGCACCTCTCCACCTCCCCGTCTCCAGTCCCATTCCTCCATCTCTCCTGTTTATTGAAACGGCCACGTGCAGAGGTGGAAAATCCAGGTCCAGAAAGTAAAAAAGTCCTCCCCATTGTTCTGATCCAATCACCGGGATTTGCTAATTAGCACAATTCTTCAGCCAGTTGTTAGAAGTAATTTGTGAAATCAGCTGGCTGACTTCATGGGTGGAAAAAACATGTGGCAGGACTTTTCTTTTCTGAATTTTCTGACCCCTGAACTTTCCACCTCCTGCCACGTGTAACGCCCTCCCAGTCAAACTCCAAGTCAACCTACTTACTATTTTAGAATTCTTCACTTTTGTTCATATACACCTTAAATGCAAACATTTGTCTGGGGTTTCCTCCTTTTGAAATATGCTGCTGGAATTGTCTGAAGGGTGTTCATTACATATCACACAAGTTAGTAGACATAAACGGTAAGCACAATTTGACACCAGGATCCCCATCACTGTAATCTTCCTGCAGAATCAATTAATTAAATCAACAATAAATTAAATCCGACCAGTCAGTGCTATCTTAAATTACAATGCAGAGATTCAGCACTTAAAAGTCAATCGGTTCATAAGCATCTGGAATTTAAATTGGCAAAGAATTAGACAGTTGGAAAAGGTATTTCTGTGTTCGAACAGAACTTCAAAACTGCATTCTGAAGCAGAATGTGGAATTTATGAAAAGGAATTAAGACGAAACCTTGTCTAATTATTTAAAGGTTTTGCATATTACAAACAGTGGTGATGGGTCCCACACCTCCCCCCATTGACATTGATCAATTAAAGTGCCTTTTTGCCTTTGTAAACTTAAAACACAATCTAATGCATATAGACATCATGTCAGTTTGTTGAATGCATGGTGACCGCACTGCAATGTGGTTAAAGAAGGGTAATGGACAGTTGAAGGGTGGTGATAGGGTGGGAGGTGCTGTGTAGGCATGAGAAGGGTGGAGGACTGCCACACCAGCTGAGTCACCAGTTCCTCCTCCACCGATTCCTCTCGTCTCCAGTATTGCTTTTCTATAGAAGGTTCTAGAATTCAGTGGCCACACAGCTCCAAGGTCCTCCGGATTCAAACAGGCTTTGCTTTTCTATAGAAAGTTCTAGAATGCACAGTGGCCCCACAGCTACAATGTCTTCCGGATTCAAACAGACTTTGCTTTTCTATAGAAAGTTCTAGAATGCACAGTGGCCCCACAGTTACAATGTCTTCCAGATTCAAACAAACTTTGCTTTTCTATAGAAGGTTCTACAATGCACAGTGGCCCCAAAACTGCAATGTCCTCCGGATTCAAACAGACATTGCTTTTCTATAAAAGGTTCTAGAATGCACAGTGGCCTTACAGCTACAATATCCTCTGATAATTTTCAATCAGGGACCATAGAGCTGAGTGTATTGCACTGGCCAGGGCTTGAAGAGCTAACAGTTACGAAAAGCTTTAGAAACTCTGTGTTTTAAATGCTATCATTTCTGTTCTTCATGCTTTGAGGTTTGCTTTCCCATCATGTCAGTTTATTGAATGCATGGTGACCGCACTGCAATGTAGTTAAAGAAGGGTCATAGACAGTTGAAGGGTGTGGATAGGGTGGGAGGTGCTGTGTAGGCATGAGAAGGGTGGAGGACTGCCACACCAGCTTCTGCTGAGCTGCTGAGTCACCAGTTCCTCCTCCACCGATTCCTCTCGTCTCCAGTATTGCTTTTCTATAGAAGGTTCTAGAATTCAGTGGCCACACAGCTCCAAGGTCCTCCAGATTCAAACAGGCTTTGCTTTTCTATAGAAGGTTCTAGAATGCACAGTGGCCCCATGGCTACAGTGTCCTCCGGATTCAAACAGACATTGCTTTTCTATAAAAGGTTCTAGAATGCACAGTGGCCCCAAAACTGCAATGTCCTCCGGATTCAAACAGACTTTGCTTTTCTATAGAAGGTTCTAGAATGCACAGTGGCCCTACAGCTACAATATAGCTGTACTGTAATTTTCAATCAGGGACCATAGAGCTGAGTGTATTGCACTGGCCAGGGCTTGAAGAGCTAACAGTTATGAAAAGCTTTAGAAACTCTGTGTTTTAAATGCCATCATTTCTGTTCTTCATGCTTTGAGGTTTGCTTTCCCATGGTGCAGTTCTGCACGGCTGTGATCTGCAGCCAGACAGATGACCCCAAAAAGACGCAGGCTTCCCCAGATCCCAGCTTGGCTATATCAGAGCCGACCACACACTTAAAACAACTCAAATAATTAAATTGTAAAACAAATCCACATTTCCCATCTCTAATGAATCAGAAGAATACATTTGATTTCAGACTCCCAGCAACAATTCAGTACTTTTGTCTAAGAATGAGCCATGAGTACAGGTGCAGGTACCTGATAAGGACCAATTACACCATTTATATTTTAACAGGTAGGCAGATATGTTGTTAGACTACATTCCGCATAGGAGCACACTCTGTTCCCTTGACTCAAATTACCCAATCATCCCACACAATGGGAAACACCCCTTTTGGTACAGTTTTCCAAAGCTTTTCATACTAGCTTTGGGAATTGTCTACGAGTATCAGAGGTAGCAGAATTGAAAATGGTTTCTAAAGGCAGACGTACGATCCCTTATTACGCTATATGTTCTGCTGTTGCCTCAGAGCTTCACGTTACTGTTCTCAGTACAGTTAGGTTTTCACATGTGACATTCTGGGTTATAGTGACTCAGAATTAGGCTATGGCTTGCTCCCGGTACCTGAACACGTTCGACCTGTAGGCCTATGCACAGAATTTGCAATGATTTGCATTAAAAAAATGTAAGAATATATTATGCAGTATATATAGTATACCACATAATAACCTACTTAATATATTTCAACACTGCCCCGCCAAAAAAAAAAAAAAAAAAAAAAAAAAAGTTGCCATTGCACCCGTCATGCATAGTGCCCACTGTACAAGCCTCTGGAGGCAGTGTTATGATCTGGGGTTGCTTCAGTTGGTCATGTCTAGGCTCAGCAACATTATGCAGCAATAAAATTAAGTCAGCGAAGTACCTGAATGTACTGAATGACCAGGTTATCCCATCAATGGGCATATGCCAGGATGACAATGCCAATATTCATCAGGCTCAAATTGTGAAAGAGTGGTTCAGGGAGCATGAGGTATCATTTTCACACATGAATTAGCCACCAGATTAACCCCATTGAAAGTCTTTGGGATGTGCTGGAGCACACTTTACGGAGTGGTTCGACTCTCCCGTCGTCAATACAAGATCTCAGCCAAAAACTTATGCTACATTGGATGGAAATAAATGTTGTGACATTGCATAAGGTTGTCGAAACAATGCCACAACAAATGCGCGCCGTAATCAAAGCTAAAGGCGGTCCAACGAAATATTAGAGTGTGCGACTTTTTTTTTGGCCGGGCAGTGTATTATTCTATAACTACCAAACATTGTTACAGAATTGAAGGGCAACATTCTGCTCTGTAGAGAGCTGTTGTTCAGCATTATTTATATGATGGCAGATATAAGAATAATAATAATAACATTATTTATAGTGGGCAAAACAAGGATGCAAAAAAAATATTTTTTTTCTTCTAATTTTTAAGATTACACCACAGAATAAAAACAGAATGGAGCACACACACAAACATGGCGGTGCTTGGAACCGTGACAAAATGCAGGCTTTCAAGGCAGAATAAGGAAACAGTCTTCTTTCCAAAGCAGATATCGTGCATGCCGATCCTGGCCCACCAACTCTTCACATTATATCTTTATCAGCGTAAACTCCATCGCATGCAGAAGCGTTCGAAACGAGGCCCGGCAAACTCCAAAGAGGCATGAACCGAAAAGGTTCTCCGTCCGTTTCAGAGCACGCCTCGTCTTACGACAAGAGCATTAATCAAGTGATTCCCTTCTGCGTCCAAGCGTCAAGAAAACGTCTTATGAAAATTAGATTGGTCTCGTGGGGGGTGGGCGCGTGTGCCATATGCAGGCTGTCTGGTGCAATAAGTCACTCGGATGAACAGAGCAGCGACTCACCTTGTGGTACAAAGCAAGAGTTTGGTTACAGAAACTGTATTCAGTATAAATATAGAGATACAGTATATATATATATACATATATCAATGAAGAGCAGAGACACATCTTTCTAGTTCTTTTTTTTTCTGTATGATATCTATAGATTTATACAGAACACAAGTCTCTAAATTCCTTCATTTGTATATAACAACCACATGACACCGAAGATGAAGGAAGCAAGCGGAAATTAAAGCCGCTCGTCTGTGCTGAAAACTTAAAAAGGATGGCAAAGGGGTACAAGTGATGGCTCAAAAGTTCTTACTACCTTGAGTATGAAGAGAGGGGAATGTACACGCAACTTTGTATCCTATGACGATGGAAGCGCAGGGCCGGCGGCTACGCTATTCACATTTACATCACATCCTTTTTTTCTCAAAAAACGTACTTGGGTAAACAAACTTTTCTCAAAAGGAACGGCGGCTTGACTCTCACGTGGGACTGAAATCCACGTCCTTCCGTTGTCTTTTTTTCCCTGGCGGTAGTGTGAGGAGGTCAGCCGCAACGAGAAAGAAATGCAATGAGGCGCAAGCGTTTGAAGACCGAAGAAGAATGAACTGAGAACAAAGATTTTTTACCAGTGTTCATGAACAGAATAGTGAGCACAGTTTCAACGCTCAGCTGAAACAGGTTAGGATGAGAGGGCCTCTCTCATGTGAAAAATAGCATACTTTTATACTTCAGCATTAAAGTATAAAATATAAACACCAATTATGCTTTTCTCTAATTGACTTTTTCACATAGGTGGCCTTTCACATGCAGAAAACACACTGACCATTTCAGGTCATCAGAGCACAGTTGGGTTTTTAAACATAAAAATGGGCCTTCTTAAAACTACAGAAACTCCTCGACTAAAATAAAAAGTCAAATAAAAACCACCAACATTGGCTTATTTTTCATTTTATTTTATTTTAATTTTTTTTTAAAGTACATTTTACATTTCTTCACACAAAATCAAGTAAGGAAAAAAAAAATTTAAGTTTTTTTTTTTTTTTTTCTTCTTTCAAAATTTCCGCCCAGCAATGTTCCAGGTTCACAGTGAGTTCAGACACTTAGAAAATCCTTTTGAAGTAAAAACGCACGCAGAAATGAAAGGAAAAAAACCTTGAGATGCAGCAGGCAAACCGCAAATGCTTTTGGCCAAAGGCTACCTGCCGGCTTTGATCTGTGATCACTGATCATGAGCAAATGTACAAACGCCGCATAAGAGTGGAGGAAGCGAAGGCTGACAACCGCCATGCAAAAGAGCTAAGACCACCAATTCACGCACAACTAGAAGCAAATACCGATCTGTACACACAAAGAAAGAGGAGTGAATTCACAGTGGGAGAGGTTACACACTTGTGTGGGAAAGTGCTGTGGCAATAATTACGGCTCTCAAAGATTGACCAATCAGGCACTGGAAATTTCCGGCCACTTTGGCGAGAAATTAAATCAGTATTGTCACAAGTGCTGAGAAAAAAATGTCACTGCAGCTGTGCAGGTTTTACCAGGGTATTTACTCAAATAATTCTTGTAAATTAACACAGCCGCAAAATGTCAATTTGAACATCGCCATAAAAAGGCAGCAAAGACAGAAAGAAGTCAGAAGTTAGAATCTGGTGGCTCAATGGACTGAGAGAGGAGGAGAGCGAGAGAAAGAGGGAGAGGGAGAGAAAGTGGGAAAGGTTCATTTCAGAATATGGGTCAGGGGGCCCGAAGATTTGGATGTGAGATTGAAGGCCAACTGTAAACGTGGAAGCCAGAGGCAAGAGAATAGCGGTGAGGAAAGGCGCCACCGTGTTTTCAGAAAGGCGAGGGCGCACAGTAAATTTCCACTAAAATGTCCAGTGCTAATTCTACTCTAGCAGTGTACATATGAGCCTACCCTGGCCAGATTAGGCTCATATGTACTCTGGTAGAGTTGAGTTAACACTGGACATTTTACTGTGTGGCATTGTGCAATTCAAGATCATCATTCATCTCAGCTAGAGATGCACACCACTGATCTCAGCCAGTCTCTAGCGTTGCCTAACTTTGAGGTCAATAGCTACGACAATGTTCACACGCTCAAGTATAAAAATACTCCCCATTCGAAGATGTAATCTCTGAACCAGATGATATGCTCTTTCAGCAGCAAGAACACCAGCACAGCATATGATCTCAAAGTAAAACACACACACACACACACACTTTTTCCTTCAGACTTAACCAACCTTTATAAGCAACCTGAGGGAACACACATTTAACTCCATGTTCTCCTCCCAAATTTTTCATCGGGTGAGGCACTTCCAAAAATATGCATTCATAATAATCCAAAATTTCAGGAACTTCAGTAACCCACCACCTCTATCACATTTTATGTATGCATGTGAAACAGCTTAGTAAATATGGACAGCAGCTATAATGCATGTGCAGACCGTATGTATTTTACACTCCATAAACGCTTGATAAATATGCTCTTCAGCAGTTAAAGGCAAATTATTTGTGGTGTGAAATTATACCGGACAACCAGCATGTAACTACCCATGTAACTTCCATGACAAACAGTTTCAACACACGTGCAGACTGTGTCTGGAGAAAATGTAACATAAATGAGTAAAAGCTACATCATACTGCCATGGTCTTGTATTTTATGCACACATATATGTAAGGACACATTTATATGTGTACATTCACTCGGAAAAGACCAACAGGAGTGCCAGATCTCAGTGAAATCAACCACTGCTATCAAATGGTTAAGACATAGGTGTTAGAATCCACTCCTAGAGGGCTGCAGTGTCTGCTAATTTGTGTTTTGTCTCAGCGCCAGCGGTTCATTTAAGTTGGTTGATGGAAGAATTCGCACACCTTGCTCTCAAGGCCTAAATGGGCTGCTGATTGAAAGGAAACCCCAAATACCTGCAGACACCGAAGCCCTCCAGGACTTGAGTCTGACAGCCCAGCGTTAAGACCGAAAGAGACACGAAGAAACAAGAAGAAACATATTTATTTCCCTGTTTAAAAATAGCAAAGGACTTTCATCCATCATGACCTGTCAAAAACAACAGAGGGGAGAAGCAAAACTAACAGCTTTGGAGGAAGAGCCGGGACCGTCTACCTCCACACCCACTGCCCACTAACAAATAAAGTGGCATCTGAGGCCCAGTTACTGATGCGAGACCTGGGTTCGATTTTCAGTTGGGAAAACGTACAGTAAGAGAGGAGAACAAAGGAAGGGACATGGATGGATTTGCAGTTTGTGAAATGTCACTTAAACCCCCCTCTCTCGCTCTCGCTCTCTTTCTCTCTCTCTCTCTCAGATTCCAGAATGGGAAGAGAGTCTCTTAATGGCCACTGTGTGTCATCTAGTTTCGAATTAGCATACGCGTGTGTGTGTCAAAAAGGTCTGGAGTAACCCTGGATAACATGAACGAAGTAACGTGTAACCCCGGGTAACGCTAACCGAGTTACGCTCGGTAGAACTGACTAGCGAACCCAAGTTACACTGAGCAACTTTGGCCTCCATTGAGCCGAGTAACCGTATACATGCCTTTCTGAGTTTATGAGAGGCTCACTGGTACAGCCAGAGTCCGTCGTGACTTCTGTCGTGTGAAACAGCTAATGAAACGCAGGCATCCGTAGAGGGAATTGGCCTGTTGC
>CM056387.1:34279010-34438705 GCA_029718625.1 Synaphobranchus kaupii
GGAGGGCTAAAAATAAGATTAAAACAACCAGCAGAGGAAAAAAAAACAAAACACTGAGCCACAGACTGCTCCCCGCACACAAACTCCACCCACAGGGTCTTACCACTCAAAGGTTGGTATTCAATCAGCATCTGTCCTTAAATTTGGACGAACAATTAAAAGCAAGAATTATATTTTCTTCATGAACGGAGTTAAACTGACTCGGCACAACTGGGTTTGTGAAGAAAAGTAATGCTTGCATTTTACTTGCAAGCCAGGACAAATGTTGATTGAACACAGGCCAAGAAGTGAAGAGGAGGAAGCAAAGGAGTGAGCGACGGAGGAGCAAAATAAAAGGATAAAGGATGGAGGAGGAAGGCAAGAAAAGGAGGGACTGGGGCCCCTGCGGGTGAGGAGGGGAGCGCCGGGCTCTGTGGGGACTGGGCCGGCCCGTCTACCGGGGACGAGTTGGAGCTGGAGCGGGACCGGGTGGCGGCGCCGGCCGGGGGGAGCGGGACCGCGAACGCCGCCTGACCGGGGAGCGCCTACGCGGTGACCGAGACCTGGAGGGAGAGGGAGAGGGAGAGGGAGAGGGAGAGGGGGAGAGGGAGAGAGAGAGAGAGAGAGAGAGAGAGACAGAGAGAGAGAGAGAGAGAGAGAGAGAGAGAGAGAGAGAGAGGGAGAGGGAGAGGGAGAGGGGAGAGGGAGAGGGAGAGGGAGAGAGAGAGAGGGGGAGAGGGAGAGGGAGAGATAGAGAGAGGGAGAGGGAGAGAGAGGACAGTAAGTGAGTGCCACTCTATCCAACCCACTGAATCTACTTATCCATTACACATGAACACGTCCTTTCCTTCCTCAATAGTCATGCTTTCTGAGTGAGTGTGCAATGCACCCATATCCCTGCAGTATAATGCCAACAGGGGACTCATAAAATGGATGCCTGCACGTACATCAGCGTCAAAGGAATAGAATTTAATAACGCGATCATGTGACCATGGTGCCGCAGTCCTTGGCTGGGTCGAAGGTTTCTGTGATCAGATCAGTAAGTTCAACTAATCGTCCCCGACAGGGTATGCTGAACATCTTCAGATTCAATTTTTTGCATAAAATAAACTCACAAAATGTAGGTTCTATTCTGCCTCAATGTGGGGTTTGTTATTCTACTCGAGGGAGGAGTCTTCGGGGGACAAATGGTTTGATTTGCCAGTGCGCCTTGTTATTCTGAGTCAACAATCCCTTCCAGAAAATTCCTTAATGATCTGAGCAGTTTAGCTGCAGTTTATCCCCCAGAGCAGCAGGGAGCGCACTGACCTCCTCCTCATGCGGGGCGGGGTGCGACGCCACACAGGTGGGGGCGGGGGCATCCTGCGTGGGGGGGGACAGCCTGCGGGGGGCAGGGCGTATCCGTGGCGCGAGCACGGCAGAGGCGGTGATCTCCTGCCCGTCAATCTGACCTGGAAGGGAAAGGGGGGGTGGAAATGGGTCAGCGGAGTAACCACGGCAACTTCCGTAACCATGGCATTTTCTGTAACCGCAGCCGCCTGCTGGAGTTTAGGTAAAGTTGGGTGAACCGACAATAGTACAGGTCTCCCGGATACAAGAAACACCCACCAATCTACACAGACATGACATTTTCAAATGTACCTGGTGTAGCAATCAACTCATTGCTTGACCTTACGTCTAACCCCTGCACACTTGAATAACTAGCCGCAGGTCAAGTACACCTTGAATAACTAGCCGCAGGTAAAGTTTTACGCTCCAAAATGAGGAAACAAAGCAGAATCTTCCATGTGGATTTGATCCGATGACCCCCATGACGCTCAGAGCCCTGGGGTCGGGCAGATTACCCCGTTTAAAGAAAGCTTTAAAAAAATCCACCTACCTCCGTCCATGTGTTTGAGGGCCTTTTCCGCCTCATCCGCCGTTTCAAACTCTACGTAGGCGTGGCCCTTGGAGAGGTGTGGGTGGAGCCTATCCACTGGCATGTCAATCATCTTGATCTTCCCGTAGGTGGCGAAAATCTCCTGAATGTGATCCTGCAACAAGACATTTCATTGGTTCAGCAGAATATTGAATCATGTATTTTGTTGCAGTCAAATTCAAGCACAGATTGATGACCAGGCCATTAGATTAACACTGGATTTTATTCCTCTTGGTTGCTATCATTTGTCTTCAAATGCAGCCAAGATAGACTGATTTGGCAAACAATCACGGTCAAATAGCTGTAGACCCCCACCTTGTGGTTCAAGTATGTCAGTGCATAATCTGCCCGAAGCTAGCAAAACCAACAGAGACTATATGCAAGAAATACTGGCAAATTGATAGATGCACAAGTCTCCCCTTAATAACACAACTCCTCACATCCAACACCTGAACACAATCAGAACAAGAGAACATATATTGCAGCCTGAATAAATCATGCATTTTGTAAAAAGAAAAAATTTTAATGTTTCCAAGTACGAATCCATATAGAGGTGCTCGTCACTCGAAGACGCTACCAAATCGATCCAACGTACAGCACAAAGAACTTTCACATCTTTAATTTCCTTTTTTTATTTTAGCACTCTTGAACCTTTTTTTAAGGTGTATGTGAACCCTGCCTTAGATGCGTGCGATTTCAAGCACGTATGAATAAACATCTGTACATAAAGCAAAGTGTTTTAAGTCAGGACTGGAAAAAGCCCATCATGCCCGTTCCGTTACCTTGGTAACATTCCTTGTGAGCCGGCCCAGGTGGATCTTGATTGGTCTTGGACTTGGGCTCCTCCTCTTACGCTCCTTCTCATCCCCCCTCTTCAGCGATTTGGACCTGAACCACAGTGGAGACCCCACAAGGTCACGCAACAGCCCACTCATTTCCATAAGTACATACAAGCAAGCACTGCGTTCTAATGACACCCATGCATTTTCTATTATGTACAACTCTGCCCTTTTTTCGATTCACGTACTTGGATCGAGAACGGCGGCGGTTGTCGTGGCGACGGCGGTTGACGCTGGGCGACCGAGAGGAGCTGGAGGAGCTGGAGGAGCGGGAGGAGCTGGAGGAGCCGGAATGGCTGGAGGCGGAAGAGGAGCTGGAGCCGCTGGAAGAGCCGGAGCTGGAGCCAGAGCTGGTGCTGGAGGTGGAGCTGGAGCGGGACCTGGCAGGGAAACAGAGACCGGCCGAAAGGTCAGAGGTCAGAGGGGCGGGGCTCCAAAAGGCGTGACCGGCTGGAACGCCGGTGAGGAGGAACCAAGGCTAGGATAAGGTGGGACATCATTCTGAACCGCACCTTTTGATTCCCGTTTGAGAGAAGGTACCAATCACGGATTCAACGACTCACGTGTGCTACTTGTAAATAAAAAAGGTTTTATATTCTGAGAACAGCCATGTCTTCTATTCACCTTTGTGCTTTAATTTCCAAAAAAATGTGAACCATCTGCAGGCCTAGTAAAAAGAATTTAATTAAAAAAACACAGATCCAGGTGTTCAGCCAAGTGTAGTTGCTAGGACTACTGTTACCTCTCTGATAACTTTGCCATTGCTATAAAGATCACTGCCTGTCAAGTTTCCAAGGTATCCAACAGCAAGCTAAATACCCTTGCAAGTGACATTCATATTCTTAAATTTATCCAAAATCATATCTATCCAAACTGATGTCGTCACTATATTTAAGGCAAATACAGCTAAGTTGAGTTAAGGCTCAACTGCTAATTTAGCAGGTCTGGCACAGGGTTGCAAATAACTCAAAACATCACGCTGCCCGACAATATTTGGTCTGTTTCTGAAGGAAAGCTTGACCTCTGCCTTTCGACTACAAAGGGATGCATTCAATGCATTCGCTGAATTGGTGAGTTTAAAATGAATGAGCTCTAGCTGTGGCATTGTCACAACAGCACACTTTTAGATTCTGCACATTCTTGGGTGGATTCTAGTGCAGAAACAGAGACTAGAGTTCTCCTTTAGGGACTACAGTGGAAAAACATTAGGGCTCCTAGAGTGTGTTCTTACATTCCTGGTTGTGGTCATTTCAGCTTTTCTTTGTCGTATTAGTTCCGTGGTGGAAACTGCCCCAAGCGGGAAAGTGACTAGTGGTAGTGACAGTGGTACCATCACCCTCAAGTTGTTGATAATTATGGATGTATTTAATGCATTACCTCAGAGATAATGAACACAGGCTGTTGTCTTACCTGCTGCTGCTCGTACCAGCGGAGGCACTGCGGCGCTTGCGGCCTTTCTCTCGGCCTCTATCCTTCTCCGCCCCCTCTTTGGTTCCCGTCTTCTCTTTCCCTCGATCCTTGGCCTTGTCCTCGGAACGATCCTTCCGCTTTGTGGGTGATGGGGCCCTGCAACAAGAACACTATATATGTGAAGACTGGCTGCAAAATTTAAATGTTATTTCTAGCCGTTTTAAAACGCGTCTTTCACAGAACTGACTGCGCCGGACTTAACTATTTGCATGGAATCCTGAGGGAGCTAACGGCGTTAGCATTTTAGATGGCTGCCTAACAATTTAAAACACAAGACATTCATTGATACGTGGTTAGTTAGTTTGTGAACACTAATGTTACCGATATAAACAACTAAGACCATTTCAGCTCTGTAAACTTCCTAGTTAAGTTAGTTACCGTCCTCACATTTTGTGCTTGTAATTAAATTAACGGCAGGTAACTTCAACCCGACAACTAGCGTTAGCTAGACTGCTAACGTTAGCTATCGAGCTTCTACACTGCACTTAGCATGTTACTACTATACGTATAGATATATATATGCACCAAACATTTCAGCGCTAACGTTACCAAACCGATTCGACACCATAGAGACAGAAACGGTTTCCTTAAACAATAGCCAGGTTTAGCTAACAAGCCAACTAAATCCACTACACATCGGTGCGAAATATCGGTCTTGAAAATGAGAATTTGTCTACGCCAACGACTGGTGTAAACGTAAGAATAAAAATACAACGTATATTGCAGGATTATGATGGATATTAGAAATCAAACGCTTACATTTTTTACTTTCCCGGGCGATAGGCGATTTTGCGAGCTCAGTCGCAGAATGATGACGCAAAACACTTTTTAGCCCAATGACGTCATTGACTAAGCGCCACTGTAATCTCATAGAAGTACAGTTGCCCGTTTGTTTACATTAGATTTATGCTAGATGTGTTTAGAATGCAAAGCAGTACAATTCACTTCCGCGGTATTAAGTAAAAACTCAGAAACGTTCATTTGCAATCGCGTAGCTAGGAGATCATATATCCTGAGAGATGTCTCGGGGTCCCAGCGTCATTTGCTTCCCGCAGCGATAGTTCACCAACCGAGCGACATTAATTGGTGAGTTGACTCCGCGACAAAGAAGTCAGTGACTTCTGCTTGCAAGAACTGAGTGTCAGTGTTTCTCTTATTTAACGACTAAAAGAGTGGCTAGCATTATCATCATCTCAGAGTGGTCGAAACGACCTAGCTGGTGGAGTCGGTTACTGTGCACTGTTTTCACCGCTAACATCAATTGCTATCTGCTAGTTAACGTTAACAAGTTGGATTTTCTGCATTCGCCATTAAAGACCAAGACCTGAGATGTTTTATGTCTATACGAGCACCCAGAAAGGCGTGGTTTACCATCCAAAACAATCCTTGATAAACGTTTACATTTTGTGAAACAAATATGGGTACTGTCATCGAATTTTCTGGCTGGGAGGCTAGCAAGCTATAATATACCCCTTTAACTGAACTTTCATAATATTCTAAAGGATTGCCTCATCAGTCATTTGCAGCAATTCTCATTGTAATGTCAACACAATTCATGTTGGTTGAGAACCTAAAACAATACTCTAAAACAAAATAATTAATTTACTGTCAACAATCACATTTAGCACAAGGATGTAAGAATTGATCTGACTATTGACTGCAGTGTTCACAGGAAGGATGTCATGGAAAGTTAAATTATCCTCTTGGAATAAAGTGGCATGCTGATTTATATGTGATTAGTAGACTGACAAGCATGAGTTGTCAACTTTTCCAATCTACTACTTGCATTCTGAATTGAAATCCAGATTTTTTTATTAACTTGGGTGCTCCGGTGTCGGCTGAAGCCATTGACGTCGGACTGAGAGAGGAAGGCCCCTGGAAGGAGTTTGCGGGCAGCGCCAGGACCTGCGGTCGCCGGGGGCGAACATGGGTCGTCTTGACGATGCCGCGAAGCGCAAGGTGGTGGAGCTGCGGCAGGCGGGGCTCAGCTTCCGCAAAATCAAGGCGGTGCTGGAGCTGGAGAACATCAAGGTGTCCGCTCAGGCCATCTACCTCTTCCTGAAGGAGTTCAAGGGGAAGATAAAGCAGGGGGATGGGGTGGGCGGGGCCGTGCAGGCAGGCGCGGCGCCTTCGGGGGACGGGAGCAACGGGGCCGGGAGGCAGGTCGGCTGGGCCGACCAGCAGGTGTGGAGCCTGCTCCGGGACACGTCCCGCGCCGCCGGCTACGCCCCGCAGCAGGATTCGTCGCAGCAGGGCGGGGGCCCCGCGGGCGGGGGGGGCGCTGTCGGGCGGAGCAGCTGACGGTTCGGGCGGAGGGGGCAGGTCAGAGCAGCAGGGCGAGAGGAAGGAGGACGCAATCCGGATCGTCAGCGTGACCTCGCTGGCCCGCGGGACCCAGCATGGAGGCCCCCAGATGGCGGGGGCGGGAGTGGGGGGGATGATGGGGGCGGGCATACGCAGGAAAGTGCCGATGTCACCTGCTTCCAACGCCATTATGGTCGCGCGCAAGAGGCTGCTGGAGAAGGCTCTGCTCCACAAAGCGCGGGTGAGCAGTCTGTTGCATTACTGTCTGTCACGCATACATATTTCTGGAAATCAATAAGTAGCCCAGATTAATTTAGATGAGGATCACAACTCTAATAAAGTTTAGTATTTTTCGTATCTTTATTGTGTAGATGCACACACACACACACTCGTGCGCACTTGTATTCTGTGCTTACACTGTGAGGACCTCAGAAGAGATGAGATCAGGTCTATATCTACAGTGCTTTCTCCTTGATTTTCAGTTACGGATTGAAGAAGTTTGCCGTTTCAATTTTCAAATATAGATGTCAGTTATAGACGTGTAAGAAAAAAACCTACGGCACAATTTCATCAGACCAGACTTGTTGGAATTGAAATATGTTTTAAATCCCTTGTCGTGAATTGAAATATGTTTTAAATCCCTCCCTCCATGTTGTTGTTCCATGTCAGATGAGAGAGATGTCAGCTCAGCCTGGGCCGCAGATGGGACAGCTGTATGGCAGAAGCCAGGCTTGTTTCCAGGGCAACGATGCCAGGAAAATCACCCTGCTACCTCAGACCTCGACCCTCGGCATGACCTCAGCCAGGCTCCCTCAGGCGGTGAGTACAGGTTTCGAGCCGCAGATGGGGACCTGCTTTCGTACCTCTGCAAGGTACCCAAGCAGCATCGCTTCGATAAAATATCCGGCTGTATGCAAGTGCAATCCCTGGATTACGCAAATGTAGAACTCGTTTGTTGTAATAATATTATATATGCGCTAACTGTCCGCTAGTTGTACATTCACCAACTGAGATAAAGAAAAAAAATAACAGTCTCCCAAATATGGATTTCACTCCTCATTGCAACATAAACGCCCAGAAATGTACCATTACAAAGAACTGTGAAGATAAACTCACAAAAATAGATGAATAAATTGTGTTTGGGGCACCAGGTGGCTGGGTGTCAGTGCAGTCTGGTGTGGGTTCCTGACCTCCTCAGGGCTGGCTGTGGCCAGGGAAGCTGGCAGGGTCAGTCTGCACCTGCTGCACGTTAAATCTGCTAAATATTTGATTTGGAAGGCAGACGTGTTTCGGCTCATGCTGTCCTCAACGACATTCCTTTTTAAAAAAAACTAGTTTGGGGAAACAACGATTGTTTACTCATCAGCACACTGTGGTTTAAAGTTGGGGTGAGCGTGCTGTAACCAGTCTGTGTTTCTCTTTCACAGAGGGGGGGCCTGGAGCCTCAACCAGTCCCCGTCCTCCCAAAACGGACCCTCCAACAGAGAGCCGGCCCGCCTGCCCGCTCCCTGCACCCTCCCCTCCAGAGAGAACCGCCCCCCTGCATCGCCGTCCGGCCGCCCAACCCCGCACCGGCGCCCCCTGCTGGTCAGGGCACCGGCGCCACCGCCCGGTCGCAGCTGCCCCCTAACTCGTCCCCCAGGAAGGACCCCCCCGGGGGCGACGCAGGACGGCGGGTTGAGGGGCGGGCTACAGGAGCAGGTGCAGGTGCTCGGGGCGGAGATTCGGGGGCTGGGAATGGCGGTCAGGCTGATGGTGGAGCAGCAGAGTCGGGTGGAGCGGGAACAGGCCCAGCAGACCCAGGTTCAGAGGCAGATCCTCAGCACCCTGCAGGCCTTGGCCTCCTCCCTCCGCCCGGCCAAGACTCCCACTCCCCCCGGCCCCGCCCCCTACAGGCAGGAGGGCCACACCCCCACCCGCACCACCTACGCCCAGTGCAGCCAGCCGCCCCTGTCTAAGTACTGCGAGCTGGATGCCTCCGGCCTGGACTCGCTGGAGGCCTACAAGCTGTCCGGGCTGAGCCCCCCGAGAGTGAACGGTTTCCCGGCCTGCGCGACGGCCGACGGCAGCCTCGCCCTCGGGGCGCAGGGGCACGCTCCCGCGTACGAGGCCTTCGCGCAGTCCTACGGCAGCCCGCCGTACTCCGCCCAGTCGCACACGCCCGCGTACAGCCAGGCGTACAGCCAGGGCTGCAGCCCCGCCGCCAGCCTGAACCCCGACTCGCCCCTCCCCCTCTCCCCCCAAGACCCGCAGCTGAACATCGTCAAAGTGGAGACAATGTGAAGCGTCGGGGGGGGGTCCTCAACGCCTCAGTTCTCAAGCCTCTTGTTGATCATTTGTCTCTGTGGTCTTTGCTTCAATCGTGTACCAGCAATTTCACCTGCTTTCTACGGTTATTTATAAACAGCCGTTCGGCCTTCAAAAAGGGATCACCGTTTAAAACGACAGCGCGGCCACCGCGGCCAGGGCGGCAGTTCGTCGCCATGACCGGAAAAATATTTGCAGACCAAAGTTCGGGTTAATAACGTTTGCTTTTTAAATTTGAACCGCCAGTCTTTTCGCCTTGAGCTAAAGAGAATCCGGGGAAGTACGCTGTGCCTCGTGGCCACAAGAAACCAGAACCAGCAACAGTGAAGCGGGAGAAGATCAGATTCAGAGCGAGAAGGAAATCTGATAGAAACAAAGCCGTATGAAGGGAGTGTGAGAAGGAGTGCAGTACTAGGAGAGGTTTAAGGGTTATCTCTAACCTACATACTCGCATATACTCCTCTCCTCTGTAGTGTTTGGACTGATCCAGGTTTGCCATTGGGAGTGTCCCCATGCTGTGTACTGTGTACTGTGTACTGTCAAAGGGAGTTACTGATTGCTTTTGGTTTCAGGGGTGAAAGGTTATTTTGTTCCAATGAGTCAAGATAACGGCGCGCCTGCCAAAACTAGCGCAATCGCCTCTTTGAAGGGGACAAGGCATCACAGGGTCTGAGAGAACATTCTACCTCCCTTTCTTGGAGCTTGTTGTTTCCCTTGTAGGAATCTGGTCCTTTTGGTCAAGTAAAACTTTACGTCAAAAGTTTAGATCAACAACAACTTATTAACAAGGCAAAATTTGTCTTTACAGTATAAAGCTCCCCTTCTGATAGAAATTACACTGCAGTCATTCGGCAGACGCTTTTATCCAAAGCGACATACAATAAGTGCACACAGAAAGGTCATTGAAGCAACCACAGATTAGATTATACAAAGCACACACGCTATCACGGACCATCAAAACACTCCCCTTTGTACTGCCACGTCCCCGGTAGGTCTATCCCGAATCATCGCTCGTGCTTACTGAGGCCGATTACATTAACCAAATAGTCATCGTCGCCTCTGTGTGTGCATCTGCCTCCCATTAGGTTCTGGTAGGCCATCGACCACTCCCATTTTATCAGCGCACGTGTCCAGCAAGTCGACGTCCAGGCACGCTTGTATATCAAACAAAATTCCTTACTCTAGTGTGGGGAAAAAACGTTCCATGGGAAAAACGCCAGAGTTCAGCCATGAACTACAAGCCTACATCAGTGTAAAGCCACCCCACATGCTGAAGTATGTTTCACACACTGTCGTTTACATTTCAGGCTTTTAGCAGAAGCTCCTATAAGGGCAGCTTATAATACAGCTGACAATATTTTTTACATACAGTCCGTTTATACAGCTGAATATTTTTACTGAAGCATTTCAGGCCTACTGCCTGGCTCAAGTCAGTGGCCGACAGTGGCAGTAGTGCCCCAAATGAGAATTGAACCTGCAACCTCAATACAAGCCCAGTTCCCACTGTTCTGCAACACTGGCACCCCAACCCTGTCGTGTGTTTTACTCTGATGTTTCTGCGATTGTTTTATTGTTATTTTTAAATCACTTTCTTTCTTTGAGCGTTAGAATCACTTTTGCTTTTCTGGAACTTAAATGCTTGGGTAGATCCTGGAAAGAAAGGTAAAATAAAAGGGAATCCGCGTCCTTTTATAGCATCTCGGGTCTTGAGCCCAGTACGCTCCGTGAATCTCCTCAAGTGGGAACCGCAAAAAAAAAAAAAACTGTGTGTCATTGGGGAAAATGCAGACGTCTGCTGCCCATCGGCTCAAAGGGGAACGACAGCCGCTTGTCGATCAGGAGGAGACCCGATGCCTCTTAAGTGGCTCTTCAGTGAGCTTGAACGGTCACCCTGCTTACTCACCCTTCTGTCTCTCTTTGAGTCACATGCCGTCAGTGTCCTTTACGAGCCCGTGAGGATTCCTTATAAGGAGTGATTTTAATAAAAAAAAGCTGTAGAGCACTACATCCACGTGCTCGTCGCGAGCCGCGACGGCGGTGGTTAGAATCCGACCACATGAGCTTTTTCGCATGTCTCTCCCTCTCTCCCTCCCCATTCTTCATGTCGCTCTACACTGTGTTAAAATAGTGTCCAATAAAGCTCAAAAAGTCCTAAAAAAATAATTAAAAAAAATGAATCATTAAAAATAATTGCTCATAACAGTACCCATTTGCAGAGGTGGAAATCCAGGGGACATAAAGTAAAAGTCCTACCATGTGTTTCTTCCACCCATAGACTCATAGAGCCAGCTGATTTCACTAATTCTACCTCCTAGCTGAAGAATTATGTTACTTAGCAAATCGAGGTGATTGGAGCAAAATACTGGGGAGGACTTTTACTTTATGTCCCCTGGATTTCCACCTCTGCAAATTTGGGAATTGGAACGTCATTTTTTCCATTCCACAAAGGGGTTAAAAAGGCACGTTGAATTTAAAAGTGCGCCCGCTGATTGGTCAAGCTGTGGAAGTCACACCTGGTTACCTTTGCCCAGTGGTTCTCAAACTCGGTCCTGGGGCCCCCCTGTGTAAGCTGTAATTGATGGATTATTTACCCTCTTAAACCAAATTATGTCAGAAAATAGCGATGCATGCCATGTGTAATCCATGTTCACATTTAGCTTATTGTGCTATATTGCAAACAACTACATAAAAATAGTTAACAAAATGTTATAACTGCTCAAAAGACTGAGTCTGAGGTGAATCAATATGCTCCGAATTAGGTCGTTGAATTTGTTTAAGTTCTTTCATAATTTAGTTTCCTTAAACTTACTAACACAATGCAGGTTTGGCTCATTATCAATTTGCGTTGTCTTTGAATTTTTCATTATCAACCAAATGGTTAGTTTTCATGGCCGTGTGTCCACACTTTCACCAATTAGGAGCCTATTGATTCACCTCTGTCTTTCATTTGCTCAGTTTTCTTACCTCTTTTGAAATTGTTTGCAATATAGCACAATAAGATAAATGTGAACATGGGGGACATTTATTCTACGTGGCATGCATTGCTATTTTCTGACATAATTTGGCTTAAGAGGGTAAATAATCCATCAAAACATGAAAAGTGCAATTAAGAAACATTAACAGCTTGTTAAAATTCTTGGATCGCAATTGTGGTTGGAACGAAAACCAGCATACACAGTGGGTCCCCAGGACCGAGTTTGAGAACCACTGCCTTTGCCTATTCAGAACACTGTGGGCGCATCCCAATACTCAAAAAATGCACCCTCCTTTCCTCCACTACCACCTCCTCTCCTCCGTGCCCCGGAAACTGATCTTTGTGTTTTCGTCTAATGTTGCTGATTACATGTTAATTACGTATTAATGGTTACATATTAATGTCTCGACGCAAACCACAATGTCAGGTACATTGTATACTGTACATTCAAATACTTGTATTCAAAATGTTCAGGCAGTTTTGCATACTTCCAGGTAGGAGAGGAGTGGTAGTGGGGGAGTGGAGGAAAGGAGGTGGGGAGTGAATAATATTGGGACGCACCCAGGATGATTATATATTTTTAAGGTATTTCTCTCTCCCTCTGTAGCTGCACCCAAATAAAATAAAATAAAAAACCCAGCATTCTCTGTGCAGAGAGGGGTCCGATAGGCTGGAGGAAACAGTCAAAAATGGCCACCATTCACTTAATACATATTTATCAAGTAAAAACATTTATTCTGCTCAACACTTCGCAAAACAAGCAGGCGCTTTGGCTATGCAATGAAGATTATCTCGGTACAGATGGATCATCCAGTGTGTTATTTCTCCAAGAAGCTGATGACGCATCAGAGCAGAGATTGAGGAGACTTGGGTCCAAGACTTGTTCAGGCATTAGAGCAGTTTTAAATTTATTTTGGAACAACTGTTTATGCTTTTTAAGGATCACTGTGTTTTTATTATTACTGATGATGATACTGTGTCTAGAAGCTATGAATAACTTAGAGTTGACCATAAATAAAGGTTTGTTTGGTTGTATGGTGTCCTGTTTATTTATTGCCTTAAGGCAGGTTGGGTGACAAGCATGGAAATATAGTGAGATTTGAGTGATTTGATTTTGTCAGCCGTGTTGCAGACTTGTGAGTTAATTGGTTCAGGACACCTGAATGTTATTTTCTCTGGTTTGTGAACGCGATAAGAGTGTCTGTTGCACAGTAGCTCAGATGAATCTGCTTTATTCTGCCTACCCATTCCAGCTGTCTCCCAAAGCATTCACTGTTTTCTGTTCGCTCTCCTTTTGTACGATTAAGCCTACTTGTCTCTCTGGCTAATCCACGGCGACATCATTTTGCATTCCATCACATTCATTTAGTAAACGACCATATTCAGAACGATTTTCAACAAGAAAACTTCCACCCGAGTTGTACGAGCAGCTGCAGCACACACAGCCAACCCAGGGCCGTGAACAAGGAAATTCAATACATTAGTTTGGACGTGCAAGGGGGCTGGGGCGGGGAGCCAAGTTGCAGACAGAGGTTGGTCTTGTAACTACACCATAATGCATACCGTGTGACCGCATACCGTCTTTCAGATGTAAATACAATTGCATAAGTTTTTGGCAAGGGAGCAGTGTAGCGTGGAATGTCGTCATAAAGACAACTATTTAATGAAACGTGAGTACCGTGCTGTCTTTATGATCTGACAAACCAATAATTTATTTCTTCAATAAGATTTTGCCCAAATCGGGACTCTGTTCTGCTGTTGCCTATGGAAAGCGTTTTAGTGCAGTTTAATTTTTTGATCGCTTTGTTTTTCAGTGAAAAAGCCATCCACATTTCGGTTTATCGTAGTTTTCTGCAGCATGCGAGTCTTACCTACCCTTAAGCAATGGATTGCTCTTTCTGGTTCGTGACATTTTTATAGGGTAGGCTATTTGAAACATTTGAGGAAACTTTGTAAGTTGTTGGCGAAAATGTTGTGCAACTTGTGCGTGTTTGTTTGAGGGTGATTGTGTTCACGTGACTGTGGACACTCGTGTAAGAAACATTTCCACGCCGGTGTCTCTCTTTCACAGTATAACAGTAGGCTATCACAAATTATTTTTTAAATAATAATAATGTTACATGCTTTAAGGTGAGTGTATGCAAATTTAGCAACAGATAAGCTGTGTGCTTAAATATACAAGCTATTGTTCTAATAATGTTTAAATATGGTAAGCCAAATGAGGATTTATTCCATATCCTTGATATCCAATTTACGGTTTCCCACTAGTTGCCCGTTTTTCACAACGTGTTCGACATTTTGTCTTATTAGTTCAACGAAACCGTTTTGATATCAAAGATTGGCACCTACTAGTCATGCATTTTGAGCCACTAGTTGCACTTTTATTCTACACGTTACACCAGACCCTTACTAGTTGCACCACAGTGCCGACTAGTGGCACCACAGCCACAACTAGTCAGCCTTTGAACCCACTAGTGGCCTTTTAAGCCTAACGTGTTGCAATTAAAGCAGCACTAGTTAACTAGTGAAGTGGCAACAGTGTAACATGTTAACTAGTTAAGTTGCATAGAGTCCGTATTTTCGCCTAACTAGTTAACTAGTTACATACACTTCTATTCACTAGTTAACTAGTAAAGCCAACGTGTCCACTAGTTAACTAGTTACGTTTTTAGCACATCCACTAGTAAACTAGTTGTAGCAAAATGCTAATTAGGAGGGCGTACAAGGAAGTTGCTTTTTGTAATATGATTGGATGAAGGTTTCGGCTATAGGCTACAATTGCCAGCAGTTTTGGACATCGAATTCGAGTTCCCATTTGTGTGTTTATTTCGAAGTAGGATATATTTAATTGGGAGAGTGGATATTTTGTTAGGAGGGGAAGGTTTGACAGAAGCTGAAGCGCAACCATGGCGGACGGTTGTCTTTGATCCCGTGATAACGCTGTAGGCTATTTAATTTGCGATGTCGATGCATGGGATTGCTCTTTTTGGCAAGAATATAGGCTATCGTAATGAACCAAAAAAAATGCTCACTAGTGAACCGATATTCTCAACTAGTTAAGTTGCAAATTATTATGCAAGTGCACTAGTTGACATGTAACATAATTTGCAACTTAACTAGTTAACTAGTTGAGCATATTGGTTCACTAGTGAGCATTTTTGTCCAACTAGTACGGAGAAAATGGTAACTAGTGCGGATAAAAATTTGATATCAAAAATGGGCATTGGAACACGTTGAGTAATGGTCTAACTAGTAATGCACAGTGTGCAACTAGTACTGAACAAGGCACAACATGTTCATGGCAGCGTACAACAAGTGTCAAAAATGCATAACATGTTGGTTAAAAGTCACAACATGTTCAGAATGGAATGGAACTAGTTAGAAAAATAACCTTGAACTAGTGAACGTGTCAGGAAAACATATCCTAGTTGGATATGTCAACTAGTGAACTAGTGGACTCTTTTGAACATGACTAGTTAACGTGTGGGTTGCAGCGTACAGGCTCACTAGTAAACAAGTAACCCAATGTTCCCACAACTGTGAACTAGTGGACTGCATGCAAATGAAGCAGGCGGGGCAAGGAAGTGCGTTTCCAATTCTGATTGGTTAATATTTTAAACGATCTGGAGAGCCTTAAAATGTCAATTCTGAATCGTAACTCAGCGTGAGCTCTTTTTTAAAGCTTAAACATTTAACTGTTCAATCTATGAATGTCAGATGATTGACTTAACGTTGATACTATGAGAGCCGTGTAGCCAAAATGTCTACATCACGTTAATCTTAATGTTAATGATCCTCCGATAGGCTATTTCTCCCCCAAATCATCATAATCGCATAAAAATAGGCTACCGGAATATAATGTTCGTTTTTAAGAGTTCAAACATTTTCTGCGGTGTTAAACGTCACATTTTAGTTTTATTAATTAGGTGGTGAGTTCGTCTCATGCAATGACGATCGGCCCACCGGAATAGGCTACACTGAGACGGTCTATCTAGCTATTAAATTTAAAAATACAAGTACAAACTAGCATAAATGCAAGAATGATTTTGATGGCAGTGAATGACATTTCAAACGGGATACACAACGTTATCTCATTTGGTGTTTTGATGATTGTGGTGGAGAGCACTAGCTGCCTAACGTCGTTCCAAAATCTCATAGGTGTTCATTTGGGTTGAGATGGTGACTGCGAAGGCCATAGCATATGATTCACATAATTTTCACGGTCATCAAACCATTCAGTGACCCCTCGTGCCCTGTGGATTGGGGCATTGTCATCCTGGAAGAGACCACTCCCATCATGATGGAACTTCATCGAAGGATAAAGGTGGTGATTACTCAGAATAACTAGCCTATGTGTAGCACATACAGGCCACCTTTCAATTTACCTGAAGTAAAGCACCAGAGTCATGTTTATCAAAAATAGATCATTCTTTATTACAAAGTTTCGAATACAAAAAATGCAACGAGCACAAGAGGCAAAGGATGCATTCACAAAAGGATGTAAAGCTAACGGATGTAGCCTATTCACTAACAGCTAACTGGATGCAACATTTTGCTCAAGTGAATTCTATCAGTTCAGTAGCCTATATACTACACAAGGTGCATTCCAGCACCGCAACTGTTAACACTACCAATATTGTGGTCAGACACTGTAGCCTAATGTTTAATTACATTACATTCATTTAGGAGACGCTTTCATCCAAAGCGACGTACAATAAGTGATCTTTAATACTGGTAAAGATCACACACAAAGTGAATTCAAGGGAATGCAAAAAAAAAAAAACATGACAAGGCCCTCTGTGGACAAAAAGAGAAAATTTTACTTCCAGAAAAATGCATTAAACAAATAGGCCTACAATTCCTTTTTCACCTACAGTCAAGGCTCATTCTAAAATGGTAGTAGCCTAATTAACATCGTTTTCCTTATACAGCTAACATGAGGATTAGAGCACTCCCAAAGTAAAGCATTTATTATGTTTACAAATAATTTACACAATGCACAGCATATTATCTTACATGTAATGTAGGCTACTAAATGTTTCCCCATGGCTACCCATTTCATGTTTACAAACTAGCCTACTTTTAAAACCGAAATCAATAGAGTCTGGCTGCAGACATCCACCGTGAAGCCCCACGTCCACCGCCAGGCCCCTCGGGGCCTGAGCATGGACCTGGAAGTTGCGTCATGTGCCCTGGCGTCACTTCCGACCACATGCATGGACCTTTTCGTTATTTCCCCATTCTGTTTGCGAACACAACAGATGAGCCGGACGCATCACCTTTTGTCGATGCAAATTTGTTTTGTTCGTAATAAATGGATTTCAACGAGCCGACAACTCCCACCAAGGTAAATGATGCCAATGTTATGTTGAAACCAATAACGTTAACGTTAAGCAGCAGACAACAACTTAATACTATGAGTTGGCTAGCTAGCTCACGTTAGCAAATTAACACTAATGTGACCAACTTGTATGTTGTTTTTTCCATTGCTGTTTATTTGTAGCGCAGCAAACGTTTGCAATCGTGATAAGTCATGAATCATAATGTTTGTGTAACGTAACTAGCTAACGTAAACTAACGTTAAGTAGTAACTAGCTTTCTAACCATTAGTGTTTGTCCAATGGTAGTTAAGTAACGACATACTTTATATATTGTTTGTTTTACAAACAGTTTTATGTGTGTTGCTAATGTAACGTTAACGTTATGTATGTAACAGATAGCCAACATGTAATGTTATTATTGGCAATCATTATTTGTACGAACGTGTTAAGTTATTGTACTTATTCTGTTATGTTTTTTTTTTTTTACAGATGCATCATTCCATTCTACAGGGAAATTCAAATTTACAACTTGACAGATGCACAACCTGCTGCAAATTGTATCACTGTCCACTTTAACAAAAGAATAGCTGATCCCTTCTCTGGTCTGGCTTCCCTGTAATAATGTACACGTGTTATATTTACTGTGTATTACTGGAGTGTAACGATTGAAGAAGAAATTTCCCATTGTGGGATCAATAAAGTACTACTACATCCTCAGTGCTTTCAACATGATTCAGCCACACCTACTAGCAGTCACTGCAAGTCTACACTACAGCTTCATCGACATTATTGATGTATCCAACTATGGAGTCGTCACAGTTCCAAACTTAATTTACAAACTCAGTAGTGATCTAAGGGTTTATATGTATATTATGAACCTTGCTAGATTTTTGAAAATGTTATTTTGAGGTATAATAGGCATCTCAATACAAGCCAGCAGACTGTTCCCAATGTTGAACTCTTTGTCCATACCATTAAACACTGCAACACTAAATACAAATGATTGTGCAGCATTGTACAATTTCTGACAGAAGGCATGTTTTAAACATTGCAGAACCATGGACAGATTCCATGACCTTATGCAAGGTTTATTTGTGCTGAGGTGTGTGTGATATAGGAATAGGGAATATGGCTAACATTTTCTTCATCACTTTATATGATAATCTATCAGGGAACTTTAAAAGTACAAATAACCCAAAATGATGGAATGACAGAAGAACAGATTAGGCAGCCATAGACTTTAGCAACCACACAAATTAATTTGTAAAATTCTTTAATTTTTTTTGGAATATCAATAGTCTAATAAGAAAATAACAAAGGGAAAAAAGTACAACCAATAAGAACTTACACGACACACTGAACACCCATGCAATCTAAAACTATACATATATTTATGTACACTATATAACACGAGTAGTCCTTACTAGTAGTCCTTACAGGCTGTAAGGGAAGAAGACAGAAAATTATGTAACACCTGTGGTCCACAATTTCAATTAAGAATCGCTCCATAGCGAGCCGGGTGTATGCAATGAGGGCCTCTGCCACCTCGCTCTCCTCCATTCCCAGGACACGGGGCAGCTGGAAAACACTTTTGGACTGTCTTGCATGAAAGTGTCCACTAACTTACAAATTAACCATAATGCATCTTGTTGACAGTACGAATATCTTACACCATCTAATTGTTTAAATGGTGAAGAATTACTTTGCATTTCTCAATGACACTTCTGTTCGTTGCCGGTACTTGCAATTACGTTCAAGAAATAAGAGGGTCTTGAATCGGTTCTGTGATGAAAGACAGTAGCCATAACTTCTTTATTAGCATGATGTTTGTCAGCTTCTAGTCTAACATTACTTACACTCCAAACCGGCCCAGCATTTATACACAGAAAACAGGAAATGTCATGTAGGTGATAACAAAAGGTAGGCTAGA
The DNA here is from genome assembly GCA_029718625.1 of Synaphobranchus kaupii. Lineage (NCBI taxonomy): Eukaryota > Metazoa > Chordata > Actinopteri > Anguilliformes > Synaphobranchidae > Synaphobranchus > Synaphobranchus kaupii. The sequence goes on from CM056387.1 coordinate 34,298,053, forward strand.
CAGGGAAGTCTTGTGGCTATGTTACTTCACTCCTATCTCTGGTTCTTCTTCCTAGTTTCCTGTCTCAGGGCTTAGATCAATAACTTTATTTCACACGTTATTCTACCAGGCTAGGATTCCCAGGAAACTCGGGGGGGCATTCATGCAGGTGACAATGAGTACTTAACAGGAAATTAACATAGCTCATTTCCCAGGCCGTTCAGCACCTAAGTCTCTAATATGTTGGGGCATACAGATTCTACTTCAAACTGAAACATGTTGCTAAACACACTTTGAAATTACTAAAATCTAACAATTGTTTAAACAAACATACATTTGAAAGTCAGTGCATGTTTTAGATGGAAATATACATGAGACTTTAATCGATTAAGTTTTGTGGGTTTGAAGGTCAGGCAAAGTGGACAGTGATATAAATTGCAGCAGGTTGTGCATCTGTCAAGTTCTAAATTTGAATTGCCCTGGAGAATGGAATGATGCATCTGTAAAAAAAAAAAAAAGAAAGAAAAAAACAACAGAATAAGTACAATAACATTTAAAATGGCTCTATTTAATACAGTACAATAACTTAATATGTTCGTACAAATAATGATTGCCAATAATAACAAGCAAACGTTAAAAGACCGACTTGAGAACAGAGAGCTGGCATCTAACTACAGTAGGCGGCTAACGTTACATACATAACGTTAACGTTACATTAGCAACACACATAAAACTGATATTAATTTTAGTGCTAATGTTTGTAAAACAAACAATATATAAAGTATGTCGTTACTTAACTGCCATTAGACAAACACTAATGGCTAGAAAGCTAGCTACTACTTAACGTTAGCTTACGTTAGCTAGTTACGTTACACAAACATTATGATTCATGACTTATCATGATTGCAAACGTTTGCTGCGCTACAAATAAACATAGCAATGGAAAAAACAACATACAAGTTAGTAACATTAGTGCTAATTTGGTAACGTGAGCTAGCTAGCCAACTCCTAGTATTAAGTTGTTGTCTGCTGTTTAACGTTAACGTCATTGGTTCCAACAGTACATTGGCATCATTTACCTTGTTGGCAGATGTCGGCTCGTTGAAATCCACTTATTAGAAAAAAGAACAAACTTGCTTGGACAAATGAAGACACGTCCGGCTCGTTTAGTCTGTTCTGCAAACAGAATGGGGAAGTAACGAAAAGGTCCATGCACGTAGTCGGAAGTGACGCCAGGGCACATGACGCAACTTCCAGGTCCATGCTCAGGCCCCGAGGGGCCTGGCGGTGGACGTGGGGCTTCACGGTGGATGTCTGCAGCCAGACTCTTCTCACCGAAATAGCACCGTGCGTTTGCATGTGGTAGCCTATTTGCATCTGGTAGCCTATATGCATCTAACCAAGTAATGTGGACACAAAGCACCACCCTTAATTTGTCACCGGTCTGTATAGGCTAGCTTGATCATCACGCCTTGCACAATGCACAATAAGTTATTTTAGCAGTTCGTCCATGATTCAAATAAAACGTGATGATCGAGTATTGGTTCATTACGATAGCCTATATTCTTGCCAAAAAGAGTAATCCCATGCATCGACATCGCAAATGAAATAGCCTACAGCGTTATCACGGGATCAAAGACAACCGTCCGCCATGGTTGCGCTTCAGCTTCTGTCAAACCTTCCCCTCCTAACAAAATATCCACTCTCCTAATTAAATATATCCTACTTCGAAATAAACACACAAATGGGAACTCGAATTCGATGTCCAAAACTGCTGGCAATTGTAGCCTATAGCCGAAACCTTCATCCAATCATATTACAAAAAGCAGCTTCCTTGTACGCCCTCCTAATTAGCATTTTGCTACAACTAGTTTACTAGTGGATGTGCTAAAAACGTAACTAGTGGACACGTTGGCTTTACTAGTTAACTAGTGAAGAGAAGTGTATGTAACTAGTTAGGCGAAAATACGGACTCTATGCAACTTAACTAGTTAACATGTTACACTGTTGCCACTTCACTAGTTAACTAGTGCTGCTTTAATTGCAACACGTTAGGCTTAAAAGGCCACTAGTGTGGGTTCAAAGGCTGACTAGTTGTGGCTGTGGTGCCACTAGTCGGGACTGTGGTGCAACTAGTAAGGTTCTGGTGTAACGTGTAGAATAAAAGTGCAACTAGTGGCTCAAAATGCATGACTAGTAGGTGACAATCTTTGATATCAAAACGGTTTCGTTGAACTAGTAAGACAAAATGTCGAACACGTTGTGAAAAACGGGCAACTAGTGGGAAACCGTAAATTGGATATCAAGGATATGGAATAAATACTCATTTGGCTTGCCATAGCCATAGGCTATGTGCTATGTGGCGCGTTCTCAATTTAGAACATGCATTTCAGTTCACTGCTAAAAATGTGGAAACTAAAAGACATGTGCACGTGCAGGCCTGCATGCGGTCTTCTTTGAAGAAACACCAGAAAAACAACAGTTATCGAATAAATAAAGACTATATACACACTAATGGTAATCCACTGTACACTGCAAATTATGACGGGGGTGGGCGATCTTTCTCTGGCAGTCACCTGGGTCTGAAGAGCAGGGGTCTTTATTCCAGGAGATCTGGGATCGCCAGAGTGAGAAATCAGTTCATCACGGCAGGGACAGGCGCTACAACAACCGCACTGCATTGGACCCTTTTTTGTGTGGCCAAGTAACCCCAGTGAGAGAGGCCATGGCGGTGGTGGCAGGCCTTCTCCTCCAGCCCGCCACCACTGCGGTGCTTCTGGGGGCAGCAGTGGTGCTGTTTGGGCTCTACCTCCTCTCCTCCACCTTTAGGCTGAGAAAGGAACCCCCTGGACCGAGGCCCCTGCCCCTAATTGGGAACCTGCTGCAGTTGGATCTCCACAGACCCTACCAGAGCCTGTATGAGGTAAGGCCCAATAAGGAGGAAAGTGAGGCATAGGTGTGAGAGAATGCAGGCAGTGCCCGATGCTCTAGGCAGGTGTCACCACCAGCCCTGGAGGTATACTACGAAGCAGGATTACTTAGTTAGCTGGATAACTGCACTGCACCATCCCAAATCTGGGATTTGAGCACAGACTGAAGGAAAAAGAGCTGTTCCCGGGTTTACTCAGTGCAGTTATCCAGCTAACTGAGTCATCGTGCTTCGTAGTATACCCCCCCTGCTCCTGGGTAGCCACAGGATCTGATGGTTTTTTGTTTTCACTTTAAAACAAGTAAGCTAACACTAATAAAAAGGCTTTAATTGGTCAATTAAGTGCTGAGTGACAGACGTGCACCATGCCCCCCCCCCCCCCCCTCTCCAGTTCCTCTCCCAGAATGCAATGTTTCTCTCTTGCTTTCACACAGCTGTCTAAGAAGTATGGATCGGTGTTCACGGTTCACTTTGGCGGCCGGAAGGTCATTGTCCTGGCAGGGTACAAGGCGGTCAAAGAGGCGCTCGTCCACCATGCCATAGAATTTGGGGACAGGGATATCTCCCCTGTATTGAGAGATTTATACAACGGACATGGTACTAAATAATGTCTTCACTTATTTAGTTTGCATGTGTCTCCCTGATCTACAGAATCCCTGTTTTTGATCATGCACAGCACGACAAACTGTTGTGAGAACAATTAGATGAAAGCTAAATTTGAGTTCAAATGCATACATGACTGACAGCTTATTGTAGCTCCATCATTATGGGATTCCCCTGGTCACGTTCCTGGTTGAAAATGGAAAGCTCCTCCTGTTCCGGAACATTCTGTTGCGGAACATTCTGTGCCAGAACATCCTGTACTGAAGTGATGCTATTTAAGCAATATCACACGAGAGGGAGTGCTGTTATACTGTATATCAGAATGGCCTCGAGTGTGATGTTGCGTTTATAAAATGGTTGTACTTGCCTATAAAATATCAAGTAATGATTCAGACAACAGATTATGATTTTTATTGTTTATTTGGCTCTGCCAAGAAATACAATTCCTTCAGAATTCCATTTTAAAAAATTGGTTTATTATCAATTAGAATATAAACAAAGTGGAGTGATCCCGGCCAGTGATGAGTGTGAGTGATGTTATACTGTATATCAGCACTCGTGGAATTAGTCTCGGCCAATCACAATTCGCGGTCGGAACTAACTGCTGTTTAATCCAGAATAAAGCACTTATTACTAATATAGACCACTCAGACCACTCATGTGTCAGCATTCCAATTTTCCTACACAGGCATCATGTTTGCTAATGGAGACTCCTGGAAGGAGATGCGGCGCTTCACCCTGGCAAATCTTCATGATTTTGGAATGGGGAAAAGGAAAATTGGGGAGAAAATCATAGAGGAGGTTCAGTACTTGACGGAGGTGTTTGAGAGACATGGCGGTACGGTGATTGTATTTTTTGGGTGTGTGAGTAATGCGAATATACGCAAATCCCACGGGTGTGGAAATATCTTAGATTTTTGACGTTGCTTCCATTTGATAGGGGGCCAAAAGTATCCCAGATTGAAAACTTGAATTGGGGAAAAACTCAAACGTGGATATTGTTTACCACACAAAGGAAAAAATGTTAAAGTAAAATACAACATGAGCATAATATCCAAAATAAAATCTTTTTAAAAATATGTTGGTACAAGAGAATTCAGGATTGAATACCCACGTTTTCGGGCTTGTCTTCTGGGTTGCAGGTGAACCATTTGACACAAAGTTGCCGTTGGTCTATTCTGTCGCCAACGTCACCAGCTCCGTCCTGTATGGCAGGAGGTTCGACTACACTGACCCCCTGTTCCAGGAAATGGTCTGCAGGAGCCCCAGAAACACCAAAATATGGTACCCCATCATCCAGGTGCTACACCGCCCCCCCCCCCCACCCCCCATTTGAATGGCAGTTCTCAGGGGATGGAGAATTACCGTCATTATTTCTCTTCAGATGTGTGTTTGTGCGTGTGTGCATACCACCCTGTGGGAAAATTCCCACCTACCCACAGTACCCTGTGTGTGTGTGTGTTTAATTGTATATGTTAAATAAAAAATAGGCTACCATTGTCATAAAACATTTGATTCTTTATACCGCCAAGTAAAAGCCCTTTCTGATGGGAAGAACCCCCGTCCGTGGCTCTCAGTCTTTTGTATTCTGCTTAGTATGGCTATGAGCTGCTTGTGTACTGTTGCAGTGAGCTGCTTGTGTACTGTTGCTATGGGCTGCTTGTGTACTGTTGCTATGAGCTGCTTGTGTACTGTTGCTATGAGCTGCTTGTGTACTGTTGCTATGAGCTGCTTGTGTACTGTTGCTATGGGCTGTTTGTGTACTGTTGCTATGAGCTGCTTGTGTACTGTTGCAATGAGCTGCTTGTGTACTGTTGCAATGAGCTGCTTGTGTACTGTTGCTATGAGCTGCTTGTGTACTGTTGCTATGAGCTGCTTGTGTACTGTTGCTATGAGCTGCTTGTGTACTGTTGCTATGAGCTGCTTGTGTACTGTTGCTATGAGCTGCTTGTGTACTGTTGCTATGAGCTGCTTGTGTATTGTTGCTATGGGCTGTTTGTGTACTGTTGCTATGAGCTGCTTGTGTACTGTTGCAATGAGCTGCTTGTGTACTGTTGCTATGAGCTGCTTGTGTACTGTTGCTATGAGCTGCTTGTGTACCATTATGAGCTGCTTGTGTACCGTTGCTATGGGCTGCTTGTGTACCGTTGCTGTGGGCTGCTTGTGTACCGTTGCTATGGGCTGCTTGTGTACTGTTGCTATGGGTGATGTGATGCTCCCCTTTTTTTGGGGGGGGGCTCAGATCTACAACTGGTGTCCCCGGCTGGCCCGGTGGCTGAAGTCGTGGGGCGCCGTGGTGGAGAACGTGGAGAGGAACAAGGAGAGGGTGAGGAGACTGGTGAGGGACCAGCGGGACACACTCTGCGCCCAGGAGAGGCGGGGCTTCGTGGACTCCTTCCTCATCCGACAGCGAGAGGTAACCACGGTAACGAGGAGCCTTTTTGCGCGCTCTGCGCGGAAGGGCGGGTGACGCGGCGGAGGTAGAGATGACGTTAATGAGGGTGATTCGTGCAGTAAAACGGAGGACGGATACCATACAGGGGACGGATATGATGATTTAAAGTAGAACACTGTGTACTGTATATCACCTTCTGTATATCAAGCCGTTCCAGCATATCCATAAGACCTGCAGTTGTTCAGTGATTATAAATGTGATGCTCAACTAATAAGCACTTGCATAAATTAAAGGAGGTGTGGCAGGTGATGGAGGAGGTGTTGGCAGAGGTGTGCTTGTGTAACGGTGTAATCCATTTCCGCCAGGAATCCGATTGGCAGAAGACTTTCTTCCACGAGGAGAACCTGGTCACCAGTGTGATCAACCTATTTGCAGCTGGGACAGATACCACGGCAACCACACTGCACTGGGCACTGCTCCTCATGGCCAAGTACCCACATGTACAAGGTGAATGAACAAACAAACAAATGTACAAGTAGACATGAGACATTGAAGAAAATGCACTAAATATGAGGCATTAGAAGCCTATTATAGGTTTTGCAAAAAACCTTTCACTAGTAGAAATAAAGATTAAGATAATTGCTGTGACGTTAGTTCAGTGGACCATGGGTACCATTAATTGTGAGACTGTTGAATACCTGCAGTGGTGTAAAATCCATGTTTTAGCCACTTTGTGAGCAGTTTTGTGGGTATCAAACCCCTAAAAATCTTTAGTAATTTTGGCCCAGAGGTCTTGCCCAATTTCACACTGATCCTTGATATGCAGTTGAGAACATGCAGGTGCCATTCATATGAAACTTCTACACCTTCATGTCTGTAAATGACAAGCCAGGATTAATGGCCTGGTCATGAATCCAAGTGTTCTGTTATGACATCACAGCACCATGACAGACTGGATAGGGTTAGGGAGGTTGTCCAAAGACTTCAGCTGTTCCTGAACTGTTCAATTGGGAGTGCAGAGCAGGGTGAAACTGAACTTTGCCCCGCACGGTTCTTTCTGATCAGAACGTGTGCAGGAGGAGCTAAGCCAGGTGATCGGAAGCCGGCAACCGCGAGAGGAGGACAGGAAGGCTCTGACATACACAAACGCCGTCATCCACGAGATCCAGAGGGTGGCCAACGTAGACCCCATAAGCATACCCCACGCCGCTAGCTGTGACGTGACCTTTCGGGGTTTCTCCATCAGGAAGGTACGCCCCCCCGCTACAACGGCTATAACATTTGGGAAGGACAATTGGGAAGGAATGCATCTTGTACCCACGCTGCATTCACACAAATATCAAGCTGAGCTGTGTTTGTAGTTTTACAACCACCACCCCCCCCCCCCCTCCACACCCAAAAAAAGGAAAACAGGAAGTCTAAGCATATTTACATACTAAGAAATGCACCATAGAGTTAGCTTGTGCAATGTCCTGTTCTGCTAAATAAATGTAATGTAATGTAATGTCCTGTCGAGGCATTAAAGCGGGGGTAGATTTCTCTCTTGTAATTTGGACCTTTCTGATATTTGGCGGGTCTCTGCTCTGCAGGGGACCCGCGTGATCCCGCTGCTGATGTCAGTGCTTCTGGACGAGAGCCAATGGGAGAGCCCGCACAGCTTCAACCCGGACCACTTCCTGGACCATCAGGGCCGTTTCGTCAGGAGGGACGCCTTCATGCCCTTCTCTGCAGGTATGACCGTTGGTCTTCTGGCACTCGTGAGGAAGGAACCGTGTACTATCCTAAGGAATAACCCGCCACGTGCGAGTGCTAGGAAACGCACCCTCAATGAATCGCAACAGCTCCTCAACACACCAGTGCTGTGGACAGAAGCCTCGGTCGGCAGTTCAAAAATTGGCTGTCGCAACACCCGGAACAGGACTCGACAGGGCAGTTTACGCTGTGTATCGTCCATGTTCCTCAATGTTTTGATGTTATGGTTTGTGAAGCCCTTCGTTGCCATGCATTGCATTGAGAGGTGCTATAGTAAATAGTTTTATTATTATTATTGTTAGTTTAATTTGGCCTGTACTCTGTCTGTGATGGTTGCTCGTCACTTCTAGTGGGTGGGTGTGTTCTGGGAGCACTTGCATAAATTAATGCCCCGTTCTCACTCTCTCTCCCTCTCAGGGCGACGGGCGTGTCTGGGAGAGGGTCTGGCCAGGACGGAACTCTTCCTCATCTTCACCTCGCTCCTGCAGAACTTCTCCTTTGCCCCGCCCCCTGGGGTATCGGAGGCGGAGCTGGACCTCACACCTGTGGGTGGGGACATGCTGAGCCCCGCCCCCCATAAACTGTGTGCAGTGAGCCGGGCCTGAAGTCCGTACACACGCATGTGATCGGTGTAACTTAGGATTCACACAGTGCTTAAATGCTGGATACTACAGTGAAATGGCACAACGATTTAATGTTTTAACTTCCCTTTGGAAAATATGGGGAAAAATAAAACGATTTTTTGCACCATTTCAAGCTGTTCCGTGGAATTATATATGTAAACATGTCGATGTACGCTCCTTGCAAGGGAAGATAGGGGTGTTTGAGCAATAATGTCGCAATGTGATACAATGTGTTACATTATTGTTGCATTAGGATTTCATTTATTTTGTTGGTCCATGTCCAGACCCACAATGCACCTGGATCTGCACATTTATCTTCAGCTCAGTATTATCCCATCAATGATACTCTCACTTGCAGGTTTACAACTATCAAGACAGCAACTCAGAGTATTGATGATACAAAAGGTCTTTGACCATTTGCATAAAGCAGATTTAATTTAAAAAATAATAGCAATACATATACAGTAGACAAGTGTAATTCAATAATACAGTACATTAGATTACAATGTAAATTCCCTTTTTAAATATGGTGCGGGTTTGCATTTATTTTTTTTAATCGCCATAAACGTTGCTTCAAGTTGTCTCAAAAATGCAAGATGCAAGATAATAGCATGTGTATTGTAAGAAATTAAGGCCAAGAATGTACTGTATGCGAATGAAAGGTGTGAGTAACTGAAACGGCGACACTGTGGCAATAAAACCACAGAAATGAATGTCCTCCAGGAATGTTGACAGCCGATATCCCCCAAATCTGTCTGGGCTCTACTTTATCACTGACGTGTCATCACTACAGGTTTTTTTTTTTGTAATTCGGGTTCTCATTACTGCCCTCCAGCTCCTCAGTGCTGGAGTGTGAACTGACACATGGGGGGTGCGTCCCAATACTCGAAAAATGCAGGTGAGGAGTGAAGAATATTGGGACACGGCCTGATTTACCATTAGCATATGCAAAACCTTTTAGAGCATGCAAAACTTATAACGTGACCGATGATTGGTCATGGTATTTGTTTTGCACCAATCATTGGTTATTCATTTTGCGTATGCTAAAGGCCCATAAGAGTATTATCTGCAGGTACAATGCAGTTTACCTTCAGAGCTTTCTGGTTCGGAAAGTCTACCTCAGCTAACGTGGGGGGGTGGGGGGAAAAAAGAAAGTACCATGACTCTCGAGTCTAACCGTTACTGGGTCATCTTTGCATTCTTGCTAAGCTAACAACCCGACACCGCAACATTGCCACGACATTTAAAAGAAAAGTGCACTTCAGGTTAGCAGGGAATGAACTGGATAAGTTGGCTGTAAATTTTTATGATGGTCGATTTGAGGCAACGACCAAAGCGTGAGCTGGAGGACAGTGCAGCGATCCCTAGTGTAGACGGACGGACGGACGGACGGACAGACGTTCATATTTTTATATCCATAAATATCCAGTTTTGTTCTCCTTGCCTTTGTTCATAATTTTTCCCTCCAACTGCCAGAGCAGCAGCCTGACGTGCGAGCGACGGATTAAGACGCAGGACCCAAAGGTCACAGTTCCTCGTGGAGAAGCTCGCCGCTTTGGAGGGTGTACCATCAGGCAACAGTAGTAGTGCATGTATACTATTAGCAAGCTGCTTTCTCTTCCTTCCACAAATACGAAGTTACAGCTCTGCATTTGCATAAAAAATAAATAAAAAAATATTAAACAGGACAACACACGTTTTAAACAAATTTGAATGAAATGCATAGCTGTAGCAAAAACTTGGATATAACAAGACAACACAATATTTAAATTTAAAAAAAAAAAAAGAAAAAGAAAACATTCCCATCTCATAAAAGCATTCAGCTTTTTTCCAGTTTTCCATCTCGAGTCGATCCGTAGGGCAACTTCAGCAGGAGCCGGCGTCTGTGGATCGCAAAATGGGGGTGCGAAACACGTGATTTGCTTTACTGATCAGTGCTTGGAAATGTGCGGTAGATACAGTCACAAGAGCCGCTGCGCCCACTGCAAGTAACGGGCTGCAGAGTCCCATTTCACCTGGGACAGAAATGATCCAGCCAGCACCTGCGTGGACCGGTTCTGCAAGAGTATCCATGGCAACAGTGACGGCGGATCTCTAGGGAGTGCCCAAACGGACCAGATGGTGTAATGCACTTAGGATGTTCGAGTCAATCCAGTGACTCCGTACCAATGGCGTGGCTACACCTGCTCACAGCGGCCTTAACCAGGGGGATTAGTGCGACAGTCAGGTGACCCTGTCATTGACATCGTTCTGCATCTTAAACTCAATCTTGCCGACAACTGTCCTTTGGGAAGCAAATAACAAAAGAAAAATAAACTGGTTTTCGTGCTGTCTGGTAGTGCAACGGCGCATACTTTTTGCCAAAGACACGCGCGTTTTTAATCGCAGCACCGGTGTTTAACATTAACGCCTTTCTTGACTTCCTAACTTTACTCCTTAAAGACTTTCGTTTTCCTCGTTTCTCAGCATCGTAAGATGGCGGGCGGAGCGTTGTTTTACTTCGTCCGCGCGGAACGGTCACGAATGCGAGGTTCATTTCGGGCATGCATCTTCTACATCTTTTCACATCCATACAGGTTTGGACAGGAAACCACAAAGAGTTCTGTACAGTTACTCAATGGAATGAGACTATTTACACACCACAGGATAAGCATTTTAAGACCTAATTATAGGACAAATTAAGACTTCAAACGTGGGCATGCACTTGGATGTGAAAGAAACTGGAGCTTACAGTGAAATGTGACCAGTGTGCGACAGATGGTACAACTACACAAATGCATCACTTACAGCAGTAAATGGGTTTAGTGTGGGGTTTTTTTTCTTCTTTTTTTGTGGGGGGGTCTTTTATGGGTTTTAGTGATTATCTACGGGAGGAAGTGTGCAAACCCCCTCCTTGTTAAGACCACTGTAAGTATAAAGGCTGCATACAAGTGTGTGCACATACACACACTTGTGCTGGGTAACCCTGTCTGTCACACACAAGAGTACAATCTTAAATCTAGTCGTACAAGGTTTTTTCCAACAAAAAAAAACATAAGGTGCAAAATCTACAATGGATAACTTGGTAATGTAGTAGTCTCCCCAGCCTTCTCTCAACACCCCTCTCAACAAACAACACACACTTTAATTTAAAAAAGAGAAATGTACACACTGAACCCCAGCGAACTGGCCAGCTGTAGTGGCGGCTCAGCGCCTGTAGGGGGCGCAACGTGGGGGGTCAGGCCTCCTGGTCTTGCACTGCACAGTGGTGAAGGCCTATTTGTGTGTACATGGTTGTGTGTATTTATGGAAATTGTTGCGTGTGTAGTTGTGTGGTTGGGAGAGTGATCGTTGTTGTGTGGATGGTGGTGGTGTGTGTGTGGTTGGTGGTGGTGTGTGCGTGTGCGTGTGCGTGTGTGTGTGGGGAGACCTGAGGAGAGGCCTAGCTGCCTGGTGCTCTGCAGTGGAGAGTCCGCGCACGCAGCCGTCTGCAGCCAGGGAGCGACAGACAGACAGACAGACAGACGCAGGCCGCTCTGGAGCCGGGCGGGCTGCTCTACTTCCTGCCGGCCTCGGCGCAGTGCTGGAACTGGGCGAAGCTCAGGAACACCTGCTCCAGGGAGATCTGGCTCACGCAGTAGTCCTCCACGCCGTACTTCTCTTTAGCAGCCTCCATGGTCCCAAACACCTGGCGGAAGAGGAGGAGGAGGAGGAGGAGGGTGAGCCGGGCACGCGGCGTTGACGGCATTGGATTCCGAGAGTGTCAAAGTTCTAGAACATGGGTTTGCAAACATTCCAAACCCAGGATCCACTCAGTGACAGAACACACTTCCAAGGACCCATGTGAAACCTGACATCATTTTTAAATGTGTTATATCCGAGTTAGGTTTTTTATGTTCTCGCGACAGGATGTAAACTAGGAAAAGTGCTGAATATTCTGATTAGTGTGAATGTCTATGGAAGGGGTGTATTTCTCACCCATTTGTGTATTTCTCATCTCAGTCCCACTCCTGACTCTCCAGGGATTTCAACCCACAGTTTTGGGGCCACTTGTCTAGAGCTCTTAATATTATTAATATATAACAATAACAATAACAATACACTCCACTGTATGTAGGTAGGCTGCAGTGTTGGACCAGGGTATCATTTGTGTTCCAAAGCACCTACACCAGGGGTGGGCAATTCTATTCCTGCATGGCTGGTGTGCATGCAGGTTTTCGCTGTTATCAATTACACTGGCCAATGTAGCTAATTGGCTAAATAAATGTATGCTAGTTTAACTGGAGATTAGACCACAATAAGATATTTCATGTTGGGACACAGGAACAGTTCAGCTGTTCCTCCGTGAACTTATCAGGAAATGTAGCTAAAATATCAATTACTAAATGACTGGGCTAATTAAATAATGAAGAGCAGAAGTTGGCATTAAATGCAGAAACAGATACGGCTCTCCTTGTCCACCCCTGGCCTATGCTAAAAGGTCCGTTTCTCCACTGGAGGGTGCTATAGGCTTTCAGAATAGACCTCAGGATGGAGTAGAGATGGAATACGAGATAACAAGAGGGGCACAACAAGAGGGTTTACCTGTGCCCAGGTGAGTGTCTTGTCTGTAAGGTGGTAGTGCACCATGCCCTGGTGTTCGTCCTTCAGCACACTTCCTGCAGATACAAGGTCACGTGACAGGGGAAAACAGGAAGTGAGCTACAACAAGAACTAAAGCACCATGAACAAAACCAGATTATGTCCTTGATTTGGACCGAACACACGGTGCACCAGTACGCCTAAAAGTCCATCTCGGGCTTTACACCGCAAGAACTAAGGGGTCTGAATTCAGCCAAACAGAAAGTGTGAATCTGTCCTGATGACGAAGATCTTTCTCCTGAACGAGCAAGCGAAAAGCTACTGCATTAAAGGGTGACGTCATACGAGAAAGTGCACATGCACGGGTTCGCTCTCGACTAGTCAATGCTACTTTCAGCAGCAAAACCCAGCTCACGTACGAAGCTGGTTCAGCGAGGGAACGAGCATCGGCCCTAAGCCGCCGCGTGGGAGGGGAAGATCGGCGTGGCCGTGGCGACCGACCTGGAAAGGTGCTCTCGATGAAGTCCTTGAACAGCTGCAGGTCGCTCTCGTCCAGCTCGCCCTGCACCTTGGCCAGCAGGGTGTAGCCACTGCCGAAGGTGCTCTTGAGGTGCTGGGGGCTGCCCAGGCACTTGAACTGCCCGTTGACCATGACCGCTAAGCGCGTGCACAGGGCCTCGCACTCCTCCATGCTGCGGAGAGAGGGATGGAGGGAGGGAGAGAGTGAGCGAGGCATGGAGGTATACCACACTCAGGGCCCTGACCTAACTTTTCGGCACAAGGACCACAGACGCTCTTCACTGGGCCCAGCGGAACACCGCTGTTGCCGTGGGACCCTGGACTCGGTGAGTCATTCTGTGCCTCAGTAAGAGAAAGAATGACTCAGAAGGAGAGGGGGAAGAGAATTGCTGTTTCTACGGTTACTGCCTCCAGCCACAACCAAAAAAAAAAGTTAAAAGCAGGGAGGGGGAGAAGGAGAGAGTGAGGGGGGGGGGGGGGCAATGTGCTTGAAAGAGAGAGAATACGTGCTTTGCTTAATACTCCAGTCATACCTTCATTAATGTGAAACACCTGATTCAATTGAATGTCTTTATTTCATTTAATTGTGTTTTGTGGGTCTGCCCCACTGTCTTGTGTAATGTCTTTTTGTATTGCTGGCAACTACAAACTGAAGTTCCCTCACAGGAAAATAAAAGTTATTCTATTTTATTCTATGCTATTCTATTAATGTGGCAAGAGCATCTGAACTGTCCCAGAGGAAGGAGATAGAATCTGAGGGATTTGAACCCATGTCCCTCAGGTCAGGGATTGTTAGAGCTCCAGTACCTGTGTGATGTGATGATGATGGCCTTGCCGGACTCCCTGGTGCGGGTCACAGCGTCCCACAGCAGCCGGCGGGCCACCGGATCCATGCCCGTGGACGGCTCGTCCAGGAAGATGACAGGCGGCCCGCCGATTAGGGCCACGCCCGCGCTCAGCTTCCTCTTATTTCCCCCACTGCAGGAGGAAGGGGAGGGGCTTACTGAGGCAGACAGACTGCACATATACATACATCACACACACACACACACACACACACACACACACACATATACATACACACACAAACACGCACGCACGCACACACACACTCATGGTCACACACACATGCATGCATACACACACACACACACACACACACACACACACACACACATATACATACACACACAAATGCACACATATACACACACACTCATGGTCACACACACACAGACACACACACTGGCTCAGTACCTGTATCCTCGGACCAGCTTGTCGGCGTGGGGTTCCAGTAGCAGGGACCGCAGTACGTTCTCCACACAGCCCCTCACGTATTTCTCCGGGATCCCCCTCAGCCGAGCGTACATGCTCAACGTCTCCCGGCCCGTCATGTGATCCAGCAGGGCGTCAAACTGCGGGCAGTAACCAATCCGCTGCTGGACCTACAGGACATCAGAGGTCAGAGGTCAGAGGCTCTCACAACCCAGAAAAAGTTTTTTAAAAAATAATAAAAAATATGATAATAACAAAGCACAAAATTTATTTTAAAGCCCTATAAAAATGCTCTCCAAATAAAGTGTGACTTGACTTTAGTGCACAGAGGAACTATGCTGTTTAAATACCGTGTGTACTGCAGAAAGTTCTTTTTTTTGATATTTTTGTTAGGGCTTTTCAACTTTATTGGACAGCCCTAGAGTGTAGAGAGCCAGGAACAATGGGGAGAGAGGGACAGACATACGACAAAGGTCGCGCGACCGGAATCGACGTGGCGACTCGCAATGAGCGTGTGCTCGACAGGACACGCTGCCGAGACGCCCCCAGGAAGTTCCTACCTTCTTGATGTCCCTCAGGACGCTGTAGCCGTCGATGTAGGCGTCCCCTGAGGTCACCGTCTCGTCGCCCGTCAGCATCTTGAAGGTGGTGGTCTTCCCGGCTCCGTTGAACCCCAGCAGGCCGAAGCACTCCCCTTTCCCCACGGCCAGAGAGAGCCTGTCCACCGCCAGCAGGGCCTGTCCACCGCTGTACACCTGGGAGAGGGCAGGAGGAGACGCCATCTTCTCAAAGACCCCGCACTCGTAACTGAGGTGAACTTACGCACGCACGCAAACGCAAACGCACACGCACACGCGCACACACGCACACGCACACGCACACGCCACGCACACGCGCACAGACTCATGTTCACACTCACACACATACATACACAAAAGGTATAAGTAACAGTGTGACTATCCCCTTTCAAATGTGAGGGACTATCTGGTAATTTTAACATTAAGTGTTGAGTTCACTGCTTCATACGATTGCAACCATCTTGTGTTTGTGTGTATAATGATTGACATTATCAAAGCTGAAATAAGGTAGAAAACAGAAAATTATTTGGAAGCTTTTTTGTCCCATTTAAAGGTTGTATCAGCGATTTTTGGTGGAAACATAAATGATCACATTCATCTGATTTTTCCTCACGATCCGCTAGCTGCACGCCCCATAAGCAGGCCGTCAAAAAACCGCGTCTCTGTAGGCAACCTATGCTCCGAGATCGTACACAAAAACAAATGGTACTACCAACCACTCAAAACCAAAATAAACAGTATTCCAACCAATCACAATGATCTGCACAAACGCTAATACTCTTATCTCGCTGAAATCTTGACGGATTTACAAACGGTTTGGTTTCTTACAAACGTTATTAACGTGGTTATAATTCTGGATGCTTGAACACTATTTTTTAAAACATAACATAATTATTCATAAGTATGTTTGTTTGGGATTTCGCTTCAGAAGTGACGTCACCCAAAAATCGCTGATACAACCTTTAATGTCTCTCTCTCTCTCGCTCTCTCGCGCTCTCTCTCACCCTCCTTTTGTATTTTGTACCTTTTATTCAGAAAGGCAGAAAGGGTAACCTATACAGAAGGAATAACAGCTCAGAAGGTGCCAGGGCGGGGTCCTAGCGACTACCCTCCGCCGTCCGAAAACTACCCCACCCTAAAATGATAAATGAAGCGAGTGAACAGCGCCTCCTACAGGTGGGGAGGGGGCAGTATGGCCTCTGTTTGGGGACAACTCCATTACCCTCACAGTGCCCTGCTCGTGGTGTCCTGTATCCAGCCCACATCATTTTAAAAGCTACTGCTAAGCCCGCCTCTACACTAAAGCACATACTTAGCCCTTCAGGACCCACTCTAAGGATTCACTCGTATTTTAGCCTGAACTTTTTTTATTTTTTAATTTTTTTAATTTAGTAAGTGTTATTCTAAACCAGGACTGCCCAATCCTGTTCCTGGAGGTGTACCATCCTGTATATCCTAACAAAGCACACCTCATTCAACAGCTAGAGATCTTGTTGAGCTGCTAATTAGTAGAATGAGGTGTGCCAAGTTAGGGTTGAAATGAAAACCTACAGGATGGTCGAGCTCCAGGAACAGGATTGGGCAGCCCTGTTCTAAACCATGAAATAATTATTCTGGTTAGACAATGATTAACCACATACATCATAGACAGTGACTGACGGACTGACTGACACACACACACACACACACACACACACACACACGCGTGGTACCTTGCTGAGTTCCTGCAGGATGAGGGGACTCCCCACCATGGACTCCACCATGGGATGACACTCCAGCACCCTCTTCCTCTCCTCCGCTACATCCCTGTCCTCCGGCAGCAAGCCCGTGCTTCCCACCAGCATCACCTGCGCGCACGCACACACACACACACACACACACACACACACACACACACACACACACACACACACACACACACACACACACACACACACACACACACACACACAGATTTATATAAACCTTTTTTTGAAGGAAAGAGTGCATGATAGTCCCCCCCCCTTAGCTCATACGATGTCATGTTAGGCTGCGCCTGGCGGGTGCGTTGATCTCTCTTATTTCAGTCTGTGACAAAATGCAGACACTTATAGGCCTCAGATCTGTTGGTGGTTCCCCCCCTGCGCCTCCCCCTCCCAAATCACGCTCATTGTAATCTCCCCAGCCGCGTAAAAAATAACACCCGCTATCGACGGCCGCCCTGCCCCCCCCAACTCACCGCCTTCTTCCTCCTGAAGAGGGCGCTGGCGCGGCGGCAGAGGCCGCTCACGTGCCGTCGCAAGGTGCGGAAGCACTGCATCTCGATGACGAAGAGCAGCGTGATGAAGACGAAGCCCTGCAGCGACATGGCCACTAGCAGGCGCCCCACGCCGGGCTCGGACATGGAGAAGTAGTTCTCCTGGAACGTGATGTCTGAGAAAGAAACGCAGATGCACACGCACACGCTAATGGCTTCGTAAATCATACATAAGCAAATGTCATGCTTCATAAAGGGTGACATATGTAAATAAAGGGTGACATAACACCTTCTTATGCAGCAACATGTTATGCCAAATGTGTCACAGTTAGCCTAGCATCATACATAAGCATGTTTTATGTCACCCTGTATAATGTTTATCCATTAGCCAGGTGACATTGTTGGTTATGTCACATTTGGCATAACATGTTGCTGCACAAGAAGGTGTTATGTCACCATTTATAAAGCATGACATTTACTTATGTATGACTTATGAAGCCATTATGTCATGTTTATGAAGGCTTTATACATGCTATATAAAGCCTTTATATGGAGATTTTGTTTCAAGTGTGACCATATTCATTGACACAGCTGGATATACACTAAAGCAGTTCAGGTTAAGTAAACCTTGCTTAGGGTACAATGGCAGTGTCCTAGTTGGGAATCGAACCTGCAACCTTTCAGAATCACGTCCAATTCCCTCACGTTATACTACACTGCCGCCCTCACCCAAGGCTTGGGTCTCTATGCCCCCCCACTCCCTGTACCACAGCCCCTGTACTCACTGAAGTGGCGGCAGAGGGACCGGGTAAAGACGTTGGAGGTGCAGAAGGTGATGATTTCGTAGTTCTGGTAGAACTGGCTGAAGGACATTCCCAGGCAGTAGTTGGGAAACAGCAGGAAAACCTTGTCCAGCAGGTAGGAGAGGTGCTGCAGGTGTAACTCTGAATGGTGAGGGAGGGGGAGGGGGAGGGGGAGAGGGAGAGGGAGAGGGAGAGAGAGAGAGAGAGAGAGAGAGAGAGAGAGAGTGAGTGAGTGTTTTAGCGGGCAACGGCAGGACAAACGGGATGGGCCACTTCCTGTGAGTCACTGTAAGCTCCGACTGAAGTCAACTTAGAAACTCACAACCTTGCCTGAGGCAAATAACAGTCGGTTCAAATCATTACATATGATTACTGCTTTTAGCCAATCAGACCCTCCTGAAAATCACAAATGCTTTAGAAATGAGGCAGTAAATCATTGCCATTTCCCCCATTAGACACTCTCACATACAGCAGCACAACAGGACTGTGCCAATACTCCCCAGAAATCCCTAATACTTCCCAATACTTTCCAATTCTTCCAACGCACTGATTAATTCCTAAGACTTCTCAATACTGTTCAATACTCTATAATACTCCCCAATAATCCTGAGGCCACCTTAAGACTTTCACAAATACTCCCCCATAAACCCCAGCGTAATACAGGGAGGACTCATCAGCAGGCCTCACCAGGGATGGTCATGATGGTGACGGCGAGGAAGGTGGCCGTGCCGCTGATGATGTTGAAGACGGTGAGGCGGGTGTAGGCGGTGGCAGCGGTGGAGAACAGGAAGCTGAGCAGGTACATGAGCGGCACCACCGCCCAGCCGTACAGCAGCAGGAACAGCAGGACATCCACCAGGTGACCGTCGTCCGTGAAGGCCCGAACGCCAAAGGCCCTGAACACCACCTGGGGGAGAGCGGGGGAGGAGAGAGAGGGGAGGAGAGGAGAGAGAGGGGGAGAAAGAGAGAGGGAAGGAGGGAGAGATTGAGAGAGAGAGCGGAGGAGAGGTGAGAAGAGAGAGAGAGCGAGAGAGGAGAGAAAACAGCAGGTCATTCCCCTCCTGAATTCACCACGTCCTCAGCACGTCAATTTAGACCCTTCAGGTGACGTGCAGCAGTGCCGCTTGACCCATAAAATCAGCACTATGGCGGAGCCTCAATCAGCAGGTTAAAGGCGACGCTCAGGGAGACTTTAATATCTCACATTCACGAGTCAAAAGCAAACGCTTCGCCCGTTAAAATTCCCCACGCTCGTTAGTGCTCGTGCAGCAGCTTTTGAAATATGGTCCTCGTTGGAAGATATGTCAAGGTGACTTTTTACACGAGGGGTCCGTCACAGAGAGCGCCTTCGCTGGTAAAGTGGGCCGCGGGTCGGAGGCGGTCACTCACCAGCATGAGGACGCAGGGCAGCAGGAAGTTGACCAGGTCCCAGAGGAGGGCAGAGAACCAGAAGTTGGAGAGGTAGACGCCGCTGACCTGCTGCACGTGCTTGGACTTGAGCGAGCGCTCGCTCACCAGCAGCAGGGCAAAGGTGCTGGAGAGAGACGCCATGCCGTACATCAGGTTTATGGCGATGGCGAAGCCGGTCTGACCCCCTACGGGGAGGAGGGAGAGGGGAATGGAGAGAGCCAAAAAGAGAAGACACGTCAGGGGAAAAACCAAAAAACCCTTTCGCTGCAAAGCACTGAATCGCCTCGTTGCTACAATTGGCATCACCCCCCACCAACTGCACGGTTACCATAGGAACCTTTTTGAGGGCCTTCAATGCCACCTCAAAGGCAGTAAAAGGTTTTCGTGACACAAGAGCAGACGTACATTGCTACAAAAAAACATTGAATCTACAAAAAGGTAATTTTTCAGAAAATGAGGGGGAAAAAAAAATCCGTTAGATTAAAGCAGGTACCTTTCAGTTTCAAGCTCAGAGCCAAGAAATGGTGATAGTATGCAAATGATGCAAGCTTCCTATTTATGATTGCAGCGATGTTAATGAAGGTACCACAACACCTGTTCTGGAACAAGAATGGAACGGTGTTCTGAGATCTCAAAACAAGGGCACGGCAACTGTCACTATGTTACAAGGGCAGAAATACAGCCCTGTGATTGGCTGGCTGGCTGGCTGGCTGGCGGATGGACAGGGGGCTACGCACTCAGTGAGCTGGCTCTGGGCGGTCTCTGAAACGTTGCGGGGCATGGGGGCATTCCCAGCCTGGATGGAGGCGTTGGGTCCCGCCAGCATCCTGTAGAGGGCGTTGTCGAGCAGCTGCAGGGCAGTGGCCGGGGTGTGGTAGCCCTGGTTGTTGAAGTAGGCGGTGGCCTCAGCGAAGGACCGTGAGCGGCCCCTGAAGGCCGCGCCCACCACACAGCGCTCGTTGAAGGCTCCGCCCTCTTTTCCCGGCCATGAGGAGAACGTACTGAGGGAGGTCTGGAGGCAGAGGTGGAGAAAATGCAGTTACACCGACCTCTCATACACACACACACACACACACACACACACACACACACACCTCAATATGAGTGAACACACATACACACACACACACACACACACACACACCTCAATATGAGTGAACACACATACACAGTACACACACACGCACACACACACACAAACACACACATACACACACACACACACACACACACACACACACACCTCAATATGAGTGAACGCACATGCGCACACACACATACACAGTACACACACACACAAACACACACTTCAACATGAGTGCACGCACACACAGAATGAGTATTCCACACAGATGCTTCATCTGAGCTTAACTTCCAGATGTTAACCGTTTTCTTGGAAAATATATGTGCCTCTAGAGCAGTGGTTCTCAAACTCGGTCCTGGGGCCCCCCCTGTGTATGCTGGTTTTCGTTCCAACCACAATCGCGATCCGAGAATTTTAACAAGCAGTTAATTTTTTTTCAATTGTACTTTTAATTTTTTGATGGATTATTTACCATCTAAGCCAAATTTTGTCAGAAAATAGCTATGCATGCCATGTAGAATAAATGTCCCATGTTCACATTTTTCTTATTGTTCTATATTGCAAACAACTACATACAAAGAGTTAACAAAATGATAACTGGTGAGTCAATATGCTCCTAATTAGTACTTTCATAAATCTGTTTCCTTAAACTTATTAACACAATGCAGGTTTGGCTCATTATGAATTTACGTTGTCCTTGAATTGTTCATTATCAACCAAATTGTTAGTTTTTGTGGCCATGTGTCCACACTTTCACCAATTAGGAGCCTGTTGAGTCACCTCTGCCTTCCATTTGCTCAGTTTTGTTACCTCTTTTAATGAAATTCAATATAGCACAATAAGCAAAATGTGAACATGGGACATTTATTCTACATGGCATGCATAGCTATTTTCTTACATAATTTGGTTTTAAGAGGGTAAATAATCCATCAAAACATGAAAAGTGCAATTAAGAAAAATTAACAGCTTGTTAAAATTCTCGGGTTGCAATTGTGGTTGGAACAAAAACCAGCATACACAGGGGGGCCCCAGACCCGAGTTGAGAACCACTGCTCTAGAGACACCTAGAACTCTTCTCTGTGTGACACTTCTGATTCAACAATATGATCATATACATAGAACAGAGAAGGGAACTGGAAAAGAAGTCAATACAAAAATTAATGAATGAACTCCAGGGAATGTTTTCATTTTAAGTCAGATGATCTATAACACACTCAGTAAACGGACAGAACAGGCGCAACAAAAACACATTACCAGGGCGGCCATGCCTGCTTAAATCTGGCCTCTCCCCTAACCGGGCCGAACCGGGCCATAACTGAGCAGAACCGGGCACTAAGTGGACAGAACTGGGACCTTAACCAGGCAGAACCAGGCCCAAATTGGGCAGAACCAGACAGAACCAGCCCCTAGCCCGGGCAGAATCGGACCCTCACCGGTGATGTTCTTGGACAGGGCGCTCGGAGCAGGGAGCTGCGAGGAGTAGCTGGCGGCCAGGGCGGCGGCCAGGGGCCCGGACCCGGGATCCAGGGCCACGGGGACGGTGGTGGGGCCGTAGCGGTTCAGGTCCAGGGGCAGCTGGGGCAAGTCGCGGTGGCCGGGGAAGGTCCGCGCCACCACCAGCGCCAGCACGGTGAAGATGAGCTGGCACCAGGAACTGCGCCACCATCACCTTCCAGTTCCGCCAGCTGTACAGTGCCCTCTTCAGGAACATGGCGTAAAACTGCTGCATGTACAGCCTGGCCTGCAGGGGCGGCGACAGCGAGCCAGAGGGCGGGCGGAGAAAAGGGGGAGAGAGGCACGGAAAGGAGGAGGGACAGAAACAGAAATGTGAGAGAAGAGAAAGAATGGAGGAAGGGAAAATATGAGGAAGAGGTAGAAATTAATTTAAGGGAATTAAAAACGTGCATTTTCCATTTTTAATTTTTTAAATATATACAGTATATATATTTATGGCACTGTAATCAGCCATAATTTTTTTGGTATTTAGTGGTTGACCGGGCCAGCTCACCCCCGTGTTGAGCTTGATATTGGAGCAGTCCTCGGAGATGAGCGTGCCGCTGTCGGTGAAGTCCGTCACGTCGGTCATTCCGCTGATGCTGCTGGCGTCGTCCACGCTCCAGTCATGTGACCTGCGCTCATGCTGGTACTGCAGCGCCGGCAGCTGGATGGCCTGTATATCCAGACTAGAGTCCACCAGCTTCCCCACCCTGCACAACACAAACACACACAGACACGCAAATATACAACACTAATGTAAATATAAAACACACACGTAATATACAACACTAATGTAAATGTACAACATACACACGTAAATATACAACACTAATGTAAATGTACAACATACACACATAAATATACAACACTAATGTAAATGTAAAACATACACACATAAATATACAACACTAATGTAAATATACAACATACACATAAATATACAACACTAATGTAAATATACAACATAGACACGTAAATAGACAGCACACACACATAAATAGGCAACACACACACACACACACATAAATATACAACACACACACGGAAATGTACAACACAAGAAAAAATATACAACACACACATAATTAATGAACACACACACGGAAATAGACAACACAGTCACACGCACGTAAATACACACAACACACACACACACACACACACACACACACACACACACACACCACACACACCACACACACAGTCACATTAGACATTTGGAAAAGCGTCACATGGAGAAGTCACCACATGAAGTGATTTTTCAACCACTTTGAGGTCTTCCGATACTAATTTACTGATCGATTAGCTCTCTGAATAGCATACCCAGAGTGGAATCTAAAAGGGTTCTTAATGGATAGAGACAGGAGAGGACCATTCTGACTGCCATTTTCACACACACGGTGTAATTATAGCCATGCTCACAGGCCCCCCCCCCTCCCCTCGCCAATCTCTCCGGAACAACTCTCCCGGGGGCTAGATGACCGCAGAGCTAAATAAAGCTAAAACAGCCCCTGGGAGAAGCTCTCTTTACAGCCAGAACAGTGCTGGACCTGAGGAGGGCCAGGGACTGTGCTACAACCAGGAAAGGAGCTCATTTTCACCCAGTACACCCAGGATCAATGCTACCAACCCCCGCATCCAGCCTCACACTCCACTCTAAAAACCACCGGGGAGGGGAGAGAGAGGGGGTCGGGAGCAAAAAAAAAAAACAAAAAAAATGAAGTGAAAATGGAATGGAAATGAAAGTTCATATTTTTTACACACTGCAGATGACAGTGACATCACAGACAACCAGAGCAGGATGCATGTACTGATCCGCTTTATACAATGTCCTTGAGATCCTGGTGAAATACTTGATGGGAATTGTATTTCGATTCCAAATTTGAAGACCGATTTTACTAAGCATAACACGATTTGAAAATTCTATTTTATTTTTTTTAAAGGTACATTTCCCAAAAATGAATGAAGCTGTATGTTGGTTAGATGACTTACTACAGTAGATTTAAGCAACAACAAACGGCTATGATTTTTTCCTTCAAAACCGACTTAAAAATTAAGATTTGTTTTAACTCATTAACTTTTTAATAGATTCAGCTCCCCTGGCCCTGACAGGTTCTTAAAGAATATGGGGAAGAGATGCTGTCTGCCCAGGAACATGCACTGGCGATGCTCGGTGGTCTGATGTTAGATAATTTGGGTGGCACAGCTCCCCTGACAGCATGTCTGTCCTCCACATACTCCGTCTTGTGTGTACCCCGCATGTACTCAACATGTACCCCAACATGTACCTGAGAAACACTTCCTCCATGGTGGTGACTGAAGCTCCATAGCTGGCGATTCCCAGCTCTTCTCTGTTCATCTCCAGCTCTGCAAACAGCAGCTCAAACCTGGCAGGATATTATCATATTACATCACGTGAAATTCACAATGCATTCAAGTGAGGTGACAATATATTCAGATGACATCACCTATACGTCACATTATATTCACGTGAAATCACACTAACACCACATTTACTGCAGTTTCCATAGTGCTTTTTAAAAAGCTGGAGTGGAAATCTACTCTACACACAACCACAGTGCAGAGCATACCAAAACAAACACACACCACAAACACACACACACACACACACACACACACCCACACTCAAATCAGACATATATGGTGACACACAATGTTCAGAGCTGGGTGACGGAAGAAAATATCTCAGGTGAAAATAACGTGTTGATTTTATGGAAGATGAGAGATGGAGGTAAGACACGAGAGAGATGGATACTGTTGACACGCACGCACGCACGCACGTGCACACACACACGTATGGCCTTACCGGCTGGTGCTCTCCTTGGGCAGGATGTAGGACAGCTCTGCTCCAGCGCTGCTCTCCAGCGCAGCGTTGGGCACGTACATGTGGACCCAGCCGCGTGATCTCTGACACGTTACACAGCGCGTCCTTCACAATCACCATGTGGTACCCAGCACCTGCGTGCGCACACGCACACACACACATTAGATTCCCCTCTGTGGCCAATAAAACTCCCACCTCTGTCTCTCTCTCTCTGTTCGTAGGTCATCCTGGATAAGTGCTTATAGAAGTTCTTATTTTCATATGGTATCTTCTGGAAGATTTTGAAAAGAAAGAGCCAGCGACAGACATGTTGCACTTGGGTCAAAGCCGTTGTGAAAGGCTCTATTTATTTATTCAATCCTTTATTGGCTTTCAAGGATTTTGCACTTTATTAAGACTGACTGACTGACTGACTGACTGACTGACTGACTGACTCACCGACTGACTCACTGACTCCTTTTCCTCTCTCTCGAGTCCCCCTCTCATCCCTTCCGTCTCTCCATCCCCCTCTCGTCCCTTCCCTCTCTCCTCCCCTTCCCTCTCTCCCCTCTCCCCCCTTCCCTCTCTCCCCTCTCCTCTCTCCCCTTCCCTCTCTCCCCTTCCCTCTCTCCCCTTCCCTCTCTCCCCTTCCCTCTCTCTCCCCTTCCCTCTCTCCCCTCTCCTCTCTTCCCTCTCTCCACCCCTCCCCTCTCACCGTATTTCCTCTTGAGGAAGAGAGGAGAGCCGCAGCACTGCAGTTCCCCGCTGGCCATGATAGCGATGCGGTCGCCCAGCAGGTCGGCCTCGTCCATGAAGTGCGTGGTGAGCAGGATGGTGCGCCCGCGCTTCTGCCCCTGCAGCAGGTCCCAGGTGGCGCGGCGGGCCGACGGGTCCATGCCCGACGTGGGCTCGTCCAGCATCACCACCTGCAGGGAGTGCTACACTTATCATCTGAGAGCAGCGGAGCGCTGATCCGCTCACCTGCTGCTGCCGCTGCTGACTGGAGGAGCAGCTGTTCACTGCACAGGGACCTGCTCACTCAGTCAATGAGCGAGTGAGTGAGGGAGTGAGTGAGAAAGTAGGTAAGGAGGTGAGTGAGTGAGTCAGAGAGTCAGTGAATGAATCAGTGAGGGATTGAGTGAGTTAGAAAATCAGAGAGCGAGTCAGTGATTGAGTGATTCAGATGGTAAGAGAGAAAGGCCGTGACCGAATACGATGCCTGTCCCCCCGTCCACTCAGACCCCTATGTGCCCTGTCCCCTCACTTTGCAAGATTGTGCGAAAGATCCAGCAAAACTCTTTCCAAACTAGCGAGGAAGTAGTTAATATTCTTTATTTATTGAGAATATCAATCAGTTTACATATGACAATGGTTACAGTGTAGAGTATGAATGAAGATAGAATTAACAAAAATAAAAAGATAGTAGTTCGTAATATGACCCGCTCTTGTAACCATAGACACTTATGTCTTGTACTACAAGTTGTTGTTTTTATTTCCGGGTTACTTCTCAAAATCGTCAGATGAGTGCACAGTTCTGTGGATGAGTGTGCTCCTGAATCCCCTCAACAAAACCCCAGGAATAAGCGTTTCATCCTGGTATTTTAAGTGCCCCCCATTTGTGAGAAAAAGTCGCTCACGTCAAAAGCTTTTGACGAAATGGACTCAAATATGCGTACTCAAAAGGGTGTAGGGATCGTATTCAGTCACGGCCTAAGTGAGTGAGTGAGCAAGCCAGTTAGTCAGTGATTCAGTGGGTAAGGGAGTGAGTCAGTAAGTGAGGGAGTAATAAGTGAGTCAGCGAGCCAGTGGGTGACGGAGTTAGTGAGTAAATTAGAGTGAGTGAGTTGGGCCACCACTCAAAAACAACATTATACGTGAGGCAAAAGCTAATATTGCCAAAGACTATCTATGCCATGGTGAAGACGTATAAGAAGGGAGAGGGGAACCGGCTGCAGAAACAGGCTGTCTAGCGCCCCCTGCTGACCTTAGAGTCCCCAATGAGGGCGATCCCGATGGACAGCTTGCGCTTCATCCCGCCGGACAGGGTCTTTGGACCGGGCGTGGCGCTTATCCTCCAGGTTCAGCATGCGCATGATGTGATCTACCTCCTCCGGGATCTTATCACGGGGGTACCCCTTCAGCTGTGGGGGAGAGGGAGGGGGGGGGGGAGGGGGGGGGGAGAGTCAGATTAACTGAAAATCCTACAAAGAAAATGGACGAGGTCCTCCAAAACCAAGGTGTGTGTGGTGTGTGTGTGTGTGTGTGTGTGTGTATGTATATGTATGTGTGTGTGTGTGTGTGTGTGTGTGTGTGTGTGTGTGTGTATATACGTGTGTGTGTGTGTGTGTGTGTGTGTGTGTGTGTGTGTGCGTGCGCAAATGTGTGCATGTATGTGTGTATGTGTGCGTATAGAATGTGTGTGTGTGTGTGTGTGTGTGTGTGTGTGTGTGTGTGTGTGTATATACGTGTGTGTGTGTGTATATACGTGTGTGTGTGTGCGTGTGCGCGTGCATGCACGCATTACCTGTGCATAGAACAGCAGGTGCTCCCTGACGGTCAGGTTGTCGAAGAGGACGTCGTGCTGCGGACACAGGCCCAGGCTGCGCCGGACATGCGCCATGTCCTGGGAGATGTCGTAACCGTTGATGTAGGCGCGGCCGCTGCTGGGCGGAAACAGGCCTGGCGACAGTGACACAGAGCGTGATTAACACCAGAGGCCTGCAGCGTATCACCACTTCTGTCTTATGCGTGTGTGTGTGTGTGTGTGTGTGTGTACTCCGTCTACCTATATAACTGGGGACCATGGCGTCGTCATACTTCTACAAAGAGGGGACCTTTGGCCTTTGTCAGGTAGCCACGTGGCAAATGCTTTAAATCACATTAAGATGATGAATAGACCCCTGCAGTGGGGACCAAGTGGGGACCTGATTTGTGTTGAGCGTGTGACTTTTACATAGATCAAGCGTGTACGTGTGTGTGTGACACTCTCAATCTCCCTCTTCCCCTCCCTCCGGCTCACCGGTCAGCATGGACAGGGTGGTGGTCTTGCCGGCTCCATTGTGTCCAAGCAGGACTGTGATCTGTCCCTCAAACATGTTCATGGTCAGGTCCCTCACCGCCAACCTTGTCTTGTTGCCCACTTTGAACACCTGGCAAAACAGCAAAAAGAAAATTGTCAAAAATACATTTTAACAAAGACACCTAGCCCTTGTGACTCACTTCTATGCTCTGATGGAGGTCTGCTGACCGAAGCTTAGCTCCCATTCATTACAGAGTCTTGAAATCTACCTGAGACATACCAAAGCATTTTTTTTTTTTTTTTTTTTTTTCAATTTTGTTTCCGATTTTTCCCCCCATTTTCTCCCAATTTGGTAGCCAATCGAATCGCTAGAGAATCGCCGCTACACAACCCCGTCAGCCGGTAGTAGGAAGGAGGGCGCCACGTCCCGTCCTCTTCAGGGCGCGACTCCTCGTGCTCCGGACCGTGATTCCAACTCGCCCAGGGCCGTTCTGTGTGCAGCAATTCTCTCCAAGCCCCTCCCCCCACCCGGGAGCAGCTGCCAATTGCCGCTCCCACAGGGCACCAGCCATGCTCGGATCTGGCAGGACCGGGGATCTAACCCTTGGGGGTGCAACCGCACAGACAAGGTCAGCGCCTTAGCCTGCTGCACCACCGCGGTGTCCGCCAAAGCTTTTTTTGATTCATATTCTTTTAGACAGCTTGCAAAATACAGCACTTCTGATCCTACTGTCTATTTTTATATAGCACTCAACTTAAGGCAGCACAGACAGCCAGCAGCTAGCCATAATGGAGTTCACACACGCAGTGACTGGCATATAAATTAATCTACAGCTCAGCAGTGTTTTGGCAGTTTTACACTTGTATTCTGTTTTAAGCCACTAGGACGAAGGTGTCAGAATCCAGTCCTGGAGAGTCACATCTTGGAAGAAGAAAGAGAAGAAGAAAAAGAAGAAGATGAAGAAAAAAGGGAGAAGAAGAGAGGAGAACGTAATTAAGCCACCCCAGTTGAGTTGCTGAGGTCCCGTCCAGCGGTCCTACCTTGGCCAGGTGTTTGATCTTGACCCCCGACACAGCCCAGCCGGCTCCTCCTCGATGAAACTCCCCCTTCAAGGCCTTCTCCGCATCCTCTTCCTCCTCCTTCTCCTTCACCAGGGCCACGCGGGGGGTCCCGCACCAGTATGAGGGCTGGGGAGGGGGCACAGGGTTTCCCGTTTAAAACACACAAAAACCCGGTTCTCTCGTACCCCTACCCGACCTGGCTTTCAAGTGCCCCTCAGACAAAGAAAAACCTTATGGAAAGTGCAGTGCTCAGAAGAGATGGCTCTCAGTCTGTCATTGTGTCCAAACCTTGCCCCCCCCGTCCCCCCTCCCCCCTCCCTTTCCTCTCCTTTGCTTCACAAAAACATTAATTAAACGTAAGAACCACTCAATCCTTCCACCCGTCCTCAGATCCCCTTCGACGGGAGAAGTAAACAGGGCCTCATCTTTAACTACAGCCACGGTCAAGTTCATTATTTCCAAAGCAACGTGTCCAAAGGATTATTTACTCAGGGATAGAACGCCCCCCATGCAAGAGAGCGGCTCTGGCGGTACGGGGACGAGGGTCAAGCCAGGAGAGGAAGAACATTAACATCAGCCGTCTTCATTCATCAAGCACGTCCATTTAAAGTGCACTGCATTACATTCATTAGGCAGACGCTCTTATGCAGAGCGACTTACAATGTAGAAGAAAAAGCAGAAGTGGATTCACCCTGATTGACGGACCGGGTTAACAACATTCCCAAACCCAGCGGCTATGAATGCAACACCCCGAAAATCACTTGTGCAAGTTAATTATGCTATCCAAGAACCAAAATACACATTCTAAAAAAAAAAATATATATATATATATATATACACACTGTAGATTACATCCGTAACGCCCTCGGAAGAGAAACATAGAACCATAAAAATATCAAAACCTAAAAATACCATAACCGGAATTAGTACAGATGGTGGGAGCGTGGTAAACAGTTAATTTATGCATTGGCTTATTCGATTGAAAGCTGCAGTAAGCGTTTGCATCCAGCGGGGGCAGCAGTTCCCCGGTGCTGTCGCACGGACAAACAGATGGAACAAAGTAGCACAGCTTGAGCTTTCGTCCCCCAAGCAGTGAGTCACTACGGCAACCAAAAGAGAGGGGGATAAAAAGCCATCTAAATTGAGCACAGAAGGCAACGTGAGCAAACAGAAGCCAGCGGCAGATGTGAGGGCGACATGTACTTGCGGAATATCGTGTTATTGCCCTTTTTGTTACCAAACAGGGAAGACCATCGGCGCCTAAATAAGGGTCATTTTTAAGGCCCATTTCTATTCCTTTTGCTTATACCTCAGTCTGCCCGCCACCCATCAGCACTCATCTAAAGCAGTGGTCCCAAACCCTGTTCCTGGAGATCTACCATCCTGTAGGCTTTCACTCCAATCCTAACAAAGCACACACCTCATTCTACAGCTAGAGGTCTCGTTGAGCTGCTAATTAGTAGAATCAGGTGTGCCAAATTAGGGTTGAAATGAAAACCTACAGGACAGTAGTTCTCCAGGAACAGGGTTGGGGGACCACTGATCTAAGGCATACCTGGACACGGCCAAACAGCCGGCTGCCTTGCATCAACACCGACTCAAATTCCGATTCAAACCAATCACACGGCTCTGCTGCGGTGTGTAAAGTCTTCCGTTCGGTTCACACGAATCAGCAGTTGCCAGTCCACGGAAGGCGCACCCATTTTCAGGGTTTACGAAGCTTCAGAGTCGGACGCTAGTCAGGGTGTTCAAGACAAGTTGGGAGGGAAGCGAAGACGCTTCTCCGCCGCCCGGTGCTGCCACAGCCAGGCGCCCCTTCGCTCGCGGCTCCAAGCCTGTCATCTCAAAACGAGCAACCTTTCACACACTCCAATCAAAATCCTTCCAGGCTCGCTCGTGACCTTCATTTATTCTTCTCAGCAGGATCCTTGTAGATTCAATGAATGAAGGAAGATTACGCAAGTTAACAAGCCATTTAATCACCCGGGGAAATGCACACTTTCTCACAGAACAAAGCAGGCATCATGTAGCCAGAGAAAAACACATCTATTTCAGTCCATAGCAACAGAAATAAAACCGTACAAATGGCCTTGCGTTGTAGGATAGAATACAAAAACAGACACTTGTTGGCACCGTACTCCAGATTACAAAGAGCACTATTTCAGGGTATTATCGCTTTAATATATATACAGTACTGTGCAAATGTCTTAGGCACCCTAGATTTCTTATGTAGATTTTTTCTTAGATGTTTATTTTTTGTCTTCTGCATTAGTGTGTCAGTAGAAAAGAGCTAATTGTAGATTTCCAAACATTGATTTTCCAAAAACTTAATTGAACTTTCGTCAGAGAAAAGAAGAACAAGGAGTTCTGCAACAGATGGTATGGTCTCCACAGAGACCTGTTCTCAACATCACCGAGGCTGTCTGGGATTACCTGGACAGAAGCAAGCGAGACAGCCAAATTCTGCAGAAGAACAGTGGCAAGTTCTCCAAAATGCTTGGAACAATCTACCAGCTGATTTTCTTATAAAACTGAACAACAGTGTACCGAAGAGAGTTGATGCTGTTTTAAAGGGAAAGGGTGGTCACACCAAATATTGATTTGATTCTGTTTTTTATTGTTTACTGTTCTTTGTAGTGAATTGTTTGATATTTAGAAACTTTTAATTTAACTATTTTTGAAGGTATTCACCTTAAGGAATTTCTTTACATGTGCCTAAGACTTTTACACAGTACTGTATATATACTGTATATATAGTACAATAAAATAGTCTCTCTTGATGCTCTTAACAGGTAACCGCCTTTCACCCCAGGTTTTTGTGTCATGATTGCAATCGCCTGCACGTATTTAGGTTCCACACCCTGATGAAGGCTCTTTGCTGAAACGTTGGCGTATGGAGCGCGAGTGTGCGGCTCTTTTCTTTTGCGTTTGGTTTCCGCACGTTTTGTTCATCGCCGCAGATTCTTTATTGTCGCCGTGACCGCCACCATTAAAGTCTCCGTGACCCCGACGTGCCGCCTCGAGAAGAATGCGTGCGGTTGATGGCGATCTGAATAAATAATTGGTCTATGGAATGGGGAACAAAAGACTGAAAGCCCACAGGAATGCTGGGACAGAGCTAAACCGAGCTGAACCCGTAGAGCGTGTTCGCCAACGACAACACACGATATGAGGGTCTGGTGAACGCGGAGAGAAGCGGTATATCAACGCTGCCGGCAGGAAGCGAGCGGAAGACTGTTGGGGGGGGGGGGGGGGGGGGGGCTAGCGGAATACCGAGAAAGAATGAGAGATGAGGGAGTGGGAAAAGAGGGGAAAAAAACTGATCTGACAAAATCATCTGAGAGATGAAACCTGTGAATCCTCGATAAACGACCTGGCCAACATTTTACATTCTAGCCACAAAACCTTTAACTAACACAGTCTCTCCCATCCACCTGGGCACTGCGAATAGAAACAGAACCGCGCAACGTCAACACGCCAAAATACAAAAAATTTAAAAAACGCTTCTCGCATGCACATACAGTGTCTTGTTTAGTCCGATCTGTTTCGGGTACGTTACACGTCCCCTGTGTAAACGACAACGCCGGGAGCGAGGTTCACACTGGAACCGTGTGGCCCCAGCATCACGGAAGTGCGTCTCTCTGGCTGGCAACAGCGTAAAGGCCCTGACGCACTCCGCTTCCACAGAACCCGTGGCACGGTTCCACGCTTCCACCCACCCCCCCCACCCCCGAAACCGGCGTCGTCTTCAGCCCAAGGGAAAGGCTGCAGGCGTGAACTTCCTGAGCCGTGGGCTGCGTGCTCCGGCTCAGATAAGCTCTCCTTTTCCGAAAGGGAAAGAGGGGTGTTGTTTTCCTTCTGTCAGGCGCGCCGATGAGAAAAGGGTTGCTCGAGGACGGGGCCCGCGATGTCCCCGTCGCGCCCCAATGCGTGCGACTCTCCTCCACAGATGTCAACACGTCAGTTCTGGAGATCAAATTTTGCCATTTTAGATAGGAGGGTCATCTTTCAAATGAACAATTCCACACAACCTTGCCTCCCACACACACACACACACACACACACACACACACACACCCCCTTCCATTTCAGGGAATAAAGCTCCAGCTGGTGAATTAATATTCCCAAATAGCGGACAACAGCGCGTAGACTACTTCAAGCTCAATGTCGCCACGGTCGGAATTTCAACTGCAACGAACAATGACGTCTGACCCGGCTCTGACCCACTCCTGGTAATTCGGTCATCAGACATCAATTACACCTTGGTTCATTTGTCAAATAACCCTCAATGAACGTCCGAAATGTATTAAGCCATTTCACTGTCGTCTTAAGTGAAAAACTCAAGCAAATAAACAGTGAAAAATATAGGAAACCAACAGCAGTAGCCCAGAGCTCTTTACGCAACGTGCTAAAGCATTCCCACTTGCAGGTACGTTAGCGTACGTGGCTCCACTTCACATAGCTTCACCACAACCTTTGCACTGACGCTCACAATAGTACAGAAAGTCTCCGCTAATATACAAACACCATCTACGACACGATATCCAGTATGTATTTTGCAACATAATAAACCACAAAATAAAATGCTAAATGTTTCTGCAACAATTCTCCGCCCACATTTTGGAGATTGCTGCTCAGAGGAATGCGTGTTATCTCAGTCATCTGCTCAAGGGAAAAATACCTCAACTTGGGCCACAGGTATAAAAAAGCAGAAATGTTTTTGTCTGAAAACGCCGTGGAGAGATAAACGCTGGAGAATCAAGTTTAACGTGGAATTCCAGTTCAGACTCCACTTCTGCTTGTGTGTCTAGGATTTTGCAACACAATGAAGAAACGGAACAAAAAAAACAATTCAACAAATAACCACAGCAGCGTGCTCGAGGAAACTAAAATGCTCAAATCAGATTCGTTTTTCAAGTCTTTCTGGGCGACCGTCCACGCAATAATCATGCAAGTTCCTGGATCAGATTTGTGTGTTCAGACGAGCTTCACGTTTCCGATTCGTCATGAAACGATGTTGCCATATTGTGGCCATATTGTGTGAGGAAAGAGGCTGAGAGAGGGCGTAAATAAAATCAGATCTTACGGGTCACAAGTCCCAAGGTATCATTAGAATTAAAACCACAAAGTTGGTCCAAATCAGGATTGAAAATTTCAGAGTCCAAATGATTATTTGATGTTTGGACTTCGAGGAAAAGATGACCCACCAAACATTTTGACGTTGGTTAGATGTCAAAATGATCATGATCGGTGTTGCTCACGGAGGTCGACATGTCGTTGATTAGTGGGGCAGAAATTAATGTTTTTTTGACGTTGGTATATTGCAACATGATGAGTTCAAAAACACTGATCTAGAATAGGTAGAAAAGCTGGGTGGCGTCATGACTCGATGTCGACCAGCCTTCTGTAGCATTTTTGTTTGGACTGACCCAATGGATTTGAGTGACTTCACACTACTTTTGCCAAACAAAACCCCAAAAGGAAAAAAATCAAGTTTGAGTAAAAAACAAGTTTGCAAATGAGATCAGGGATTGGTGGAATCAGTGAGTTATTGTGAAATTGTGAGATGAAGCCGAGGGCCCAAGGGGCTGGTGGGGGGGGGGGGGGGGGGGGTGTGACGTACCAGCAGGAAGAAGTACCAGGGCAGCGGGACGCCGTATTCGCCGGGGAAAACCGCCTCCATGTACCAGGCCACCAGACCGTACAAAACGGCATCAAACAGCAGCAGCCCTATCACCTGGGCCAGGGAGAAGTCATCGTCCACCGTCACGGGCTCAAACAGATTATGCCACTGGATCCCTAGTGCCTGATGGAAGGGACTTGTGGGCGAGAGAGGGAGAGCGAAGTGAGAAAGAGAGGTGGAGAGAGAGTGAGAGAAGGAGAAAGTGGAAGAGAGAGCAGGTGAGACACATGTGAAAGAGTAGGAGGAAGAGGGGTGAACGAGTGTGAGAGAGAGAGGGACAGGAGTCAGAAGGAGAGGAGAGGAGCGGAGAGAGGGATGTAGGAAGGAGAGGGGAGGACAGGAACAGGGGGAGAAGTTGAAGGAGGGCGAGTAGTAATATTCAGTCGCTATTGGCCGATTTTTCTCCATCCTGATTTTGATCTCCATATCAATTCATATCATTGAAAAAAGCCCTTTTTACAGAGACACCATCAAAAACTCGCTTTAGAGCTTTATGAATAAACAGAGAAACATAATCATTTGCCAAACGCTATTCGCTGCACGCTGAAATATCCATGTGCAAGTTCAAACATTAGCGGGAGGGGATGCCGAGGTG
Source organism: Synaphobranchus kaupii (assembly GCA_029718625.1). Lineage (NCBI taxonomy): Eukaryota > Metazoa > Chordata > Actinopteri > Anguilliformes > Synaphobranchidae > Synaphobranchus > Synaphobranchus kaupii. The sequence continues at coordinate 34,333,479 of CM056387.1, forward strand.
TGGGGGGGTACGGGGAGGAGGGCTGCTCACCTTTGCCCTCGAACATGCCCACCAGTTGGGCGCCCATCGCCATGGCGACGTTGGAGATGAGACAGGCGGACACCTTCTGCGCGTGGGACAGCAGGTCGTAGCGCGGCCACAGGAAGACATACGGGATGTAGCTCAGGAAGTAGATGAAGCCGCCCGCCGCTGCCGCCACATTGGCTGGAGGGGGGGACGGGGGGTGGGGAGGGGGGGACGGGGGGGGGACGGGGGGACATAGACAGCAACAAAATAAATACGGGGCTGATTTATCCCACTCACGGGACTCGCTCGGCCTCAAAAGGTGTGAGGAGACCTGACGGGAGAGGGCGACGCCATCTGGCAGAAAAATCCTTTATGACGGAAATAAAAATATCAGCCGTAACATTCGTAAAAGCTACATTCAATTCAAAAGATAAAGAAATGATTTAAACCTTTATCCTGCTTCTTCCATTATTGCATACAATATATTGTTTTATAACAAGGTGCCCTAAAATGTGATTTAAAACATACACAGTGGGAATTGGCATCATAAAATTGGTATCCATAAAGCAAAGGCCATTAGTGGCAGGAACAGGTTTGTGTCTGAGTCTGTCTGTCTGAGTCGGTCTGTCTGAGTCGGTCTGTCTGAGTCGGTCTGTCTGAGTCGGTCTGTCTGAGTCGGTCTGTCTGAGTCGGTCTGTCTGTCTGTGTCATACGCTCCATCTCTCCTTCCATTTCTTTCACATCTCTCTCCTGCATCCTGCTACACACAGTCTACCATCTCTCTCCTGCATCCTGCTACACAGTCTATTTCAGAGATGAGGCCCTGGCACAAAGGAGGCCGGGAGAGAAAATAAAAGCATAAAAAGAAGAGAATAGAGGAGGGAGGAGAAGAATGCCAGCCGAGCGGCAAGGTCACGACCTTTCAGTCTGCGCAGTAGCGGCAGAAGAGGGCCGGCTGAGAATAGCACTCCGCGGCTAACAGTGTTCCATTACTCGCTCGAATGGAACACGACGCTTCAATGATCACTTCCATTTTCAGCGTCTGCAAGGCAGGGATTTCTGGGAGATTTAATAAGCAGACGGGGTAGCGGTGATGGTTGGAGGAGGGGGGGGGGCGGGGGGGGCGGGGGGGGTATAGCCCGTGCGCAAATCCAGCTGCACCCCACTTTCACACAACAGAGAGAGAAATAGTCTTCTGCTTCTTTTCACAGCGCAGGCTAATTTAACCCTGCCAGATGACTCCCCTGTCGATTCTCATCCCTCGCCTTACACGACAGCGGCGAGCTCAAGCGGAAAAACCGCTAGACCCGTCCCCCAGAGGGGACAGAACACTGACACGTTGGATCCACGACCCGCCAAGTCCTGAGTGCCATGGGTTCTGATTTTCTATCTTTGAGCAAATGTATTTTTCCTCAAAAGAAACGGTATCTCAGCGAGCATTAGCGACAGGACAGGGAGGGTTTCAGAACACCATAGTGGGCGGAGCAACGCTGACCAGTTTGACTCGGTCAATAGGTTTTTCCCTCCAAATCCGAGCTAAACCATTCGTTCAAATCAGCGAGTCACTGAAAATAATACGGTGGCTCCACCCACTTTTGGTTTTCACAAGGCCCGTTTCTCCCATCACTACCCAGCGGTCCCAGGGGTCATGAGTTCATTGCATTTTTTTGTACCCTTGAGTTAGGTTCTGTTCCCTCAAAACCCAGCCTTTTCCAGATGGGTGGCTCCTTATCTATTTTTTTTACCTTTATTTAGACAGGGGGAAAGCAGAGAGCATCACAGACAGAGATCTCCCCCCTCTAGGATACCCTGAGACCGTGGGGGGGGGGGGGGGGGTTAATTACGGGCGATCAGCCCCCAGGTGAGAGGATGAGTCACCTGGCAGTGGCCCGTTGTTACGGCCTGATGATGGAGCGGGAGGGGGCTGAACGCTGCGGTCGTTAGCGGGTTCCAGCCCCGGGGGGCCGGGACCTCACAACCCTGGTTGAAACCCCGAGGGCATCGGTGGCACTCAGGGGAGGGAGAAGAAGGAGAGCCGAAAAGCTAAGAGCTTTCCTTTGCCATCCGCCCCCCCAACAGGGAAGCCATTATCCCTGCAAGTGCATTACAGCACACACACGAGAGAAAGAGAGAGAGAGCGAGGGAGAGCGAGAGAGCGAGAGAGAGCGAGAGAGAGAGCGAGAGAGAGCGAGAGCGAGAGGGAGAGAGGGAGAGAGAGAGAGAGCGAGGGAGAGCGAGAGACGAGCGAGAGAGAGCGAGAGAAGGAGAGAGAGAGAGAGCGAGGGAGAGCGAGAGAGAGAGAGAGAGACGGGAGAGGAGAGAGGGAGAGCGAGAGAGAGAGAGAGAGAGAGAGGGAGGGAGAGGGAGAGAGGGAGAGCGAGAGAGAGAGAGAGCGAGAGCGAGGGGAGAGGGGAGCGAGAGAGCGCGAGAGAGAGAGCGAGAGGGAGAGAGGGAGAGCGAGAGAGAGAGAGGGAGAGAGAGAGGGAGAGGCAGAGGGAGAGGGAGAAGGAGAGGGAGAGGGAGAGAGAGGTGTGAGACAAGGAAAGAAAAAGAAGCGTGGGATTTTCACTTCACCCTTTCTGTAATGAACTGCATGTTCAGACACGTCAGAAAGAGAGAGTGAGCATGTGTGTGTGCGTCTGTGTGTGTGTGTGTGTGTGTGTGCTTGCCTGTTCTTTTTTTCACCAAACTTTGTCTTCCTTCGAGGCAGCAGTGACAGATGATTCATTTAGATAACTCAGGGTTCAGATGCTAATTCTTTATGCAGAAATGCATTAGGTAACGCACTCAGTAACGCGCTCGGCACATGCAAGTAAAAAAAGAACAACATACCAGCCATCCACTATCCACACACCCCATATCAGCACTCTGACCTACTTTACCCAAGGAGCGGCAACACGCACGAACACACACACAGATTAAAGACAGACAGGTGAAACACACACACACACACACACACACATACACACGCACCACGCACAAACACACACACACAGATATAAAGACAGACAGGTGAAACACACACACACACACATACACACGCACCACGCACAAACACACACACACAGATATGAAGACAGACAGGTGAAACACACACACACACGCACACGCACACGCACACACACACACACACACACACACACACACACACACACACACACACACACACACACACACTACCCACCTCGAGAGAAGAAAGCACTGATCATAAAGCTGAAGTTGATGGTGGACACAGCGAAGCTAAGCAGGAAGACAAACACCAGGGTGGGGTCACTGTAGGTCAACACTGCTCCGTTGGGGCTCACCTGCAAAACAAGTGTGTGTGTTTGTGTTTGAAGAAGGGGAAGGAGACAGTCATATACAGGCATAAAAAAGTGCACAATTACATAGTCATTGTTAAATAGCAGTTCTCTGTTAATATTTGACTAAAATAATAAATCCAGCCATTTATCATACAATATCACATTACGATAAATAATGCACCATGGATTTATATTTTGTGGTCGGTTTGAACCCACTGGAAATCATCAAAAAGGCTGGTATGTACACAAATTAAGGTGCACGACATAACAGTGGCAGAGTCTAAGGAGGTCAGTCAGCCCACCACACGTGTGTCTCCATTCCAGGACTCAGAAACGGAGTACGCCCAAGCGGCTTTTACACGCGCGTTTGAGACGAAGGCCCCACCCACCTTGATGCAGAAGAGCAGCGTGACGAAGAGGGTGGAGATGGAGAGGAAGAGGAAGAACATGAGGAACCAGGCGCTCCAGTGCAGCCAATTACTGAGCCCCATCATGCGCATGTACTCCTGGACGGGGAAAAAGGGCGTGGTGACACGGTCAGGTCGCAGCCATGGTTACGCTCATTGCTGCTGTCGGTTATGCCAGTGTTCCCGGGGAGCGCTCCCACTCTCGGTACACGCACAATTACCAAGCAGGACCTACAGCGTAAAACGCAAGCGCTCGCTCGCTCACACGCACGCACAAGCTCACATGCACACATATAGGCTCATGTGCCCACACCACGCACGCACGCACGCACGCACACAAACACAAAAACACAAAAACAATGCGAGATACACACGCAGACACGCTTGCTCACACACACAAAAACACAAAAACAATGCGAGATACACACACAGACACGCTTGCTCACACACACACAAACACAAAAAACAATGCGAGATACACACACAGACACGCTTGCTCACACACACACAAACACAAACACACACACACACCTTCAGCTTGCGCTCCTTCTCCTGCACCACGGCACGGGCGATGTTGAGGGAGGTGTATGTAAAGCTGAGAACCAGCAGCAGGGGAAGCTGGTTCTGGATGGCCAGGATGAAGACGTCGTAGATGAAGGCCGGGTAGGGGAATCGGGACAGCACCACGCGGGTGTGGCCCAGGAGAGCCGCCGCCGCCGTGCGGTTTAAACGCCCTCATGATGGCGCGGTCGACGGCGTGCTGCACCGTCAGGAACCCTTCCCGATAGTACCCTACACAGGGCGAGAGAGGAGACACTTCTGCACTCACACACTCGATAGTACCCTACACAGGGCGAGAGAGGAGACACTTCTGCACTCACACACTCGATAGTACCCTACACAGGGCGAGAGAGGAGACACTTCTGCACTCACACACCCGATAGTACCCTACACAGGGCGAGAGAGGAGACACTTCTGCACTCACACACTCGATAGTACCCTACACAGGGCGAGAGAGGAGACACTCCTGCACTCACACACTCGATAGTACCCTACACAGGGCGAGAGAGGAGACACTTCTGCACTCACACACTCGATAGTACCCTACACAGGGCGAGAGAGGAGACACTTCTGCACTCACACACTCGATAGTACCCTACACAGGGCGAGAGAGGAGACACTTCTGCACTCACACACTCGATAGTACCCTACACAGGGCGAGAGAGGACACTTCTGCACTCACACACTCGATAGTACCCTACACAGGGCGAGAGAGGAGACACTTCTGCACTCACACACCCGATAGTACCCTACACAGGGCGAGAGAGGAGACACTTCTGCACTCACACACCCGATAGTACCCTACACAGGGCGAGAGAGGAGACACTTCTGCACTCACACACTCGATAGTACCCTACACAGGGCGAGAGAGGAGACACTTCTGCACTCACACACCCGATAGTACCCTACACAGGGCGAGAGAGGAGACACTTCTGCACTCACACACTCGATAGTACCCTACACAGGGCGAGAGAGGAGACACTCCTGCACTCACACACCCGATAGTACCCTACACAGGGCGAGAGAGGAGACACTTCTGCACTCACACACCCGATAGTACCCTACACAGGGCGAGAGAGGAGACACTTCTGCACTCACACACCCGATAGTACCCTACACAGGGCGAGAGAGGAGACACTTCTGCACTCACACACTCGATAGTACCCTACACAGGGCGAGAGAGGAGACACTTCTGCACTCACACACTCGATAGTACCCTACACAGGGCGAGAGAGGAGACACTTCTGCACTCACACACTCGATAGTACCCTACACAGGGCGAGAGAGGAGACACTTCTGCACTCACACACTCGCCTTCCACACTACATCACACCTTTTACACACATCATCATAACAATAAATAATAATGACCCCGTTTCATTTAATGCTATCCAATTAAGTTCATGTCATTTCATTAACTGGCTCTTCTAGCATCATGCCCACGGACAACTAACACTGGCACATTTACAGTAATGTTCATTAATGTGCACTGTCCCTGTGAAAATGAAAATAAAATGTAGTCAAAATAAATCTCTACATTTAGCAGAAGTGCTTATACAGAGCGACTTGCGCGTTTTTTTAAAAGTGCTATCTATTTCACACAGCTGGATATTTTACTGAAGTAGTTCAGGTTCAGCACCAGGGCACAACCGCAGCACCCCAGCTGGGAATTGTGACCGTTACAAATCCAGTTACCTAACCACTATACTACATAGAAATAAATTTACATCCGCTCTCAGAAAAGCCAAGTCTGAGTATTATCTCTCTGTAACTGCAGAAAACCTGAACGATCCAAGAAAATTCTGGAAGGCTGTTAAATCAGTAGGATCTGCTTGTGATGACTCAGTTGAACTACCTAATTGTATAGTCAAAAACGATGTAACTGTATCTGATAAGCCTGAAATGTTAAATTGCTTTAATGAACATTTTATTTCATCAGGGCTCCTGTTTGACTCTGTTACTCCCCCTAGAACCGCTGGAAATGACTCTGCAATTGAGGAGAGTGCTGTGCAATACAGTTTCAGCTTTGTGCCTTTCTCTGTGGCTGAGGTCCACAAAGCCCTCAAGGCGCTAAACCCTAGAAAATCGGCAGGTCCGGATCATTTGGAGCCTGGCTTTTTAAAATTAGGAGCAGATTTTATAGCTCAACCTTTAACACATCTTTTTAACCTGTCTTCAAAACCTGTTTCAAATGAAATCCCCAAGATTTGGAAGGCTGCTTACGTTTTACCCCTTTTAAAAGGTGGAGATCCAACAGTGTTAAATAATTACAGACCTATCTCTAAACTTTCTGTATTGGCCAAAGTGCTAGAGTCTCTGGTTAGTGAACAGGTAAAAAATTACCTATACAGCCATTCAATTCTATCCAAACATCAGTCAGGGTTTAGAAAAGAACACAGCACGGTCACTGCTGCTATGAAAGTTGTAAATGACATCTCAAAAGCCTTAGACAGTAAGAAACGCTGTGTGGCTCTTTTTATTGACTTGTCGAAAGCATTTGACACTGTGGACCATGAGATTCTAATCAAAAGGCTTGTTAATACTGGTTTCTCTCAACACACTGTGGGTTGGTTTGTTAACTACCTTAAAGACAGGACTCAGTCTATTCAGTCTGACGGTCTGACCTCTGATGTCCTAACAGTGTGTAATGGGGTCCCTCAAGGTTCAGTGATTGGCCCACTTTTATTTACTATTTATATAAACTGTCTGGGGGAAAATGTGCCAAATGCATCTTTCCATTTTTATGCAGACGACACTATTATTTATTGCTGGGCAGCGACCCTAAACAAGGCCTCTAAGCACTTGCAACAGGCTTTTAACAAAGTGCAAGACCAATTTTATCAGTTAAAGCTTCTTCTAAATGCTGAAAAAACCAAACTTATGGTTTTCTCCAAGTCTAGTAGAGGGATACAGTCAAACCAGGGGATTGTTACTACTACTGGCCAGCAAATCGAAGTAGTCTCCTCATACAAATACTTAGGTTTTTTAATTGACGATCATCTCTCCTTCAAATTACACATAGAGAATCTGGTGAAAAAGCTGAAACTTAAGTTGGGTTTTTATTTTAGGAACAAGTCTTGTTTTTCTTTTACTGTCAGACGAAAAATTGTTGAAGCTACGTTTTTGCCTGTTCTTGACTATGGAGATGTGCTATACATGAATGCTTCTGCCCATTGTCTTCATATGCTTGATACAGTGTACCATGGAGCTATACGTTTCATTACAAACTGTAGAGCCCTCATTCATCATTGTACATTGTATTCTAAAGTGAACTGGCCTTCTCTGTCAATACGTCGGCTTAGCCATTGGTATGTTTTTATCTACAAAGCCATTTTAGGTAAACTTCCTGGCTACTTGTCTTGTTTTCTAACTAGAAAACAAAGTTCTTATGGGCTACGATCACAGGATTTTTTGCTAATGACGGTCCCTCAGTCTTTTTCTGATCTTGGTAAAAAGGCTTTCGGGGTTTCTGCTCCATCTGCTTGGAATAGCCTGCAAGATGATATTAAACTACAGCACACAGTAACTCTAAACAAATTTAAAGGTATGATAAAGGTAAAGGAATCTGAAACCATAGGAAACTGTAAATGTTTTAACTGACTGTTTTAACTGAATTTTATTTATTTATTTCTCTCTTTGGAACTTCTGTGTATTTAAAACCATGAGCTCACTTGTTCTAAATGTTTTAATGTTTGTTCTGTCTGAAACTTTGTGTTTTGCTGTCCTTCTTGGCCAGGTCACTCTTGTAAAAGAGATTTTAATCTCAATGAGTTTTTTATCTGGTTAAATAAAGGCTAAATAAAAAAATAATAAATAAAAATTACCACCCACTGTTCCCTGTGGAGTGATACCAACAGCCTTCGGTTCAATTTCAGCCTCATTTTGAGCATTTTGCCCTCTAGATGCAAGGCTAGATGCCTATAAAATATAAATCTGCTATTTGGGACTATTTATTATTAAGTATGTATGCAATGCGATTCATTCTTCGCGCCAAGCCAATTCTCCGAAAGGCCTGTAGCCATTTTAAATGTGACATGTTGACTGTTTTCATGCATCTGAAGCAAAAACAAATCACTAAAATTGCAAAAACAATCAAATTCGGTTGATTTTAATTCAATTTCAGAAAAGCCGTTTCAGCAGAGGTTTCTTGCTCTTTGCCATTTAACATTTCGGAACATTTAAATGTAACCGTTTGACATTCTCCACATGCCTCATTTATTCCTTGAAGTGATGCAAATCTGTGTTGGGTACGTCACCTGTACCAGCTCTGTAAAAAATATCCAATAAAAATATCGATAAATTTAAAAAGAATATTGATAAATCAACTGGAAATATTTGAGAATATTTGTTGTGGGAAAAAAGGGGCAAAGTTCAGGAAGAGCAGTTTGGCTGAACTTTCAAGAAGCAGAAAAATCGTTCCGCGCCAGACCGAAAGGAGCTGAACGGAGCCGCATTGGTTGTTAGATGCTTCCGTGCAGATCGTTACACACCCCCCCGCCCCCCCCACCGCGAGACCCATTAGCCTAGATTCAGGGCAGACCGGGCGGGATGGCAGGGGGCCGAAGCGTTGCCTTTTGAGAGTCGTCCAAGGGTGGGGGGGTGTTGGATCAAAGGCGCGGATCGATGCGGGCCGCTCGACGGCGAGGGTCCAACGGCCCTCGCCTGCTCGGGACCCGCGGCGCGCTCAGCCGCGCAACGCCGGGAGACCCGTTACAGGACAAAAGTCGCCATGGAAACGACTTTCGAATGAGGACAGCCCATCCAGGTTCTCCTTTCAATCAAATGCCACAGACGCCGACGCTTTTAGTGTCCGTTTCAGACACAATCCATACATCATTTATAGGTTCACTCCTAAAATCTTTTGCTGTGGGGAAAAATGACTCTGCACTGAGTTATCAACTGCCGACCGCCCGCCCCGCCCCCTCTAGAAAGATCTCTCAAAGCTTCTTAAAAGTCGGTGGGTATTGTTGCTCATGAAGAATACTACTCGGGCAGAATTTCAGATACGCAACCTCTGATTACATAAGGAAGGAATGCTACTCTCACAAACGAAGGTCTTCCATTGTCTCGGATTGATCCGACTGCTCTAAAAAAGTCAATTTCCTGCTTTGCGCAGAATTTATAGTCGACCATTTAAACTTGGGAAAGAATCATACAAATGTGCTTGTTCAGTAACAGGATTAGAGAAAATGGCTACTTACGAACATTGAACCGCTAATACATAATGTAGGCTAAAGGGTAACGGTTATAATCCTGCTGGCGGGATCACGTGTTAGGGATGGAAAAAGGCATTGTTTAATACAAAGGGAATAAAGTATTCCCTTTTGTTGCATTCCTGAGAGTAACACTGAGGTTCTCAACTCCTGTACGTCACTCTGCCAAGTGATTGTAGCAAGGCGTAGTGACCCTGAAATAGTGACCGAGTGCATATGTACTTGCATAGAGTACTTTATTCTGTGCACACACACACACACACACACACACACAGCACATTGACTTCAGCTAAAGCCCTGAACCTGCGCTGCTCTGACACGGAACAGGATGTGAGGAGGCGTGGCCAGCCCATAGGCCGCCGCCCCTCTGGGCATGCGGGACCCTTACCTGGGGTGCCCCCCGGGACGCTGTGTTGCTCCCGAGGCCCTGGCAGCTGGAACAGGGGGGAACAGACTGAGCGTGTGCCAGTCCAGGTCATTATTGGGGTTCAGCTCCAACTTCTCCCCAGAAGGGGCATTGCGCGGGCTGTACTTGAAGCGCAGGTGGTACTTCACCTGGAGGGAGAGAGGGAGGGAGGGAAGAAGGGAAAGAGGGAGGGAGGGAAAGAGGGAAAGAGGGAGGGAGGGAAGGAGGAAGAGAGAGATTTGAGACTTAAAACTGTCTTTAATGAGACTGTTCAGACCGGAGAATCCGCCAATCGACGTCACGTGTTCTCGGAAAAAGCTTGGCTCAAAACGTCCACGGTGCACGCAACATGCAAGTAACCCTCACCTCCCACCACTAAGAAAGCAACCGAAAACCAGAAAGAGAGATAAAGAGAGAAAGGAATTAACAGGGCATATGCAATCTTTTTTTCTGGGAAGTGCGAGCAAATATTTGACTTGGGTCATATTCGTGCCAGTGGGTAAAAAAAAATAAAAAATTTAAGCAACAATGTGCAGTCATTTACAGTAATCTATTTTCATTAGGCTCGCTCCCTGATCGGAGTAACCTAGCGTTACCTGGGAACGTAAAAATAATAGGCCCATCACGTTCTCTAAAGAGCTGCGAACTGAAACACTCCATTGAGTCGCTCATTTTCCGAAAATGAAGCGGCCTACTTAAAACAGAAAAATGAGAAGAGGGGAGAGGAGAGAGAGCAGTCAGGAGAGAGAGAATTGAGCGTATTATGTCAGGTCAAGTCACTATCTGTCTTTACATCAGTGTAAAACTAGGGTATGCAAATTAAATTTGCTTTTCATCAGCGTGCGAGGTCATTGATTCAGTAATACCATGCTGCTCACTGTGGGGATTTTCTTGGCTCCAGCCAAAATGCATACACAAATGCAGACATAAACTCAATTGATCAGCTGACTGACAACATTAATAACGTACTTAGTAGAACCCTGGATATTATCGCACCTCTTAAGAAGAGGAAAGTCTGCAATAAGAAACTAGCTCCCTGGTACAATGACCATACTCGTGCTCTCAAACAAGCTTCACGTCAACTTGAGCGCAAATGGCGTTCCTCTAAATTGCAGGTCTTCCTCCATGCCTGGAAAGGCAGCCTTCTCTGTTATAAACATGCCCTTATCACAGCGCGTTCCTTATATTTCTCTACTTTGATAGATGAAAATATAAACAATCCTAGGCACCTGTTTAACACTGTTGCCCGACTGACTAAGAATCATGTTGATCCCTGTGTTTCAATCCCATTTAGTAGCAATGACTTTAAGAATTTCTTTGATGACAAAATTATAAAAATCAGGGACAAGATTCAAAGTTCCTCTACCACCCCTCATACAGGGTCTGCCCTTCCGTCCACTCAACACATGGATGCAGAATCTTCAGATGGACGGGTGGCCTATCTGAACTCTACTCCAATAGATCTCACTGAATTTAATACTATAGTAAATTCTTCAAAATCTTCTACCTGTCTTCTAGACCCTATCCCAACGAAGCTACTGAAGGAGCTACTGCCAGTGATTGGAACACCGCTGTTGCATATTGTCAATGCTTCTTTAGCCTCTGGACATATACCACCGACTCTCAAACTTGCAGTCATCAAACCCCTTCTTAAGAAGCCAAACTTGGATATGAACGACTTGTCTAACTATAGGCCTATCTCGAACCTTCCGTTCCTCTCTAAAATAATAGAAAAGGTAATTTCAAAACAACTTTGGTCATTTTTGCACCCTAATCGGACGTTTTTCAATCTGGTTTTCGACCCTCTCATAGCACTGAAACAGCCCTAGTCAAAGTATTCAATGACCTACTTGCTTCTGACAGTGGCTACATCTCTGTACTCATGCTTCTAGATTTAAGTGCAGCATTTGACACAGTTGATCACCTCATCCTTCTGGATAGGCTTGAAAATATTGTTGGCCTCCGTGGACTGGCTCTTTCCTGGTTTAGATCATACTTATCAGACCGATATCAATTTGTGCATCTTAACAATGACTCCTCCTATAAGTCTAGGGTTAGATATGGAGTACCACAAGGATCTGTCCTTGGGCCTTTGCTCTTCTCTCTATACATGCTTCCCCTGGGAATTCGTAAACATGGCATTAACTTCCACTGCTATGCAGATGACACCCAGCTGTATCTATCAGTCAAGCCTGATGAAGTTGTACAGCTGTCAAAGATGGAAGCTTGTCTTATAGATATAAAGGAATGGATGACCCATAACTTTATCCTGCTAAACTCTGATAAGACAGAGGTAATGGTAGTGGGGCCCAAGTCCCTGAGATGCAAACTATCTGGCTATATGCCTAACATTGATGGAATTTCAATCACTTCAAGTGCTGTCATTAAAGATCTTGGTGTTAGGTTTGATCCAGATCTCGTATTTGATACACACATTAAAGACATCTCTAGGGTTGCTTTCTATCACTTGAGGAACATCTCAAAAATTAAAAAAATACTGTCCCTACATGATGCTGAAAAGCTAGTCCATGCTTTTGTTACTTCTAGATTAGATTACTGTAATGCTCTTTTGTCTGGATGTGCAAATTCCTCTCTGAAAGGGCTTCAGCTAATTCAAAATACAGCAGGTCGTATTCTCACGAGAACTCGGAGATTTGAACACATCAGCCCAGTGTTAGCTTCACTTCACTGGTTGCCAGTCAAATTTCGAATAGACTATAAGATTCTGTTACTTACCTTTAAAGCCTTACATGGGCTTGCCCCCTTATATTTAAGTGATTTACTTTTCCCTTATAATCCCTCACGAACGCTCCGTTCGCAGGGCGCAGGCCTCCTTGTTATTCCTAGAATAGCTAAAAGTACCATAGGTGGTAGAGCCTTTTCCTATCGTGCTCCTCTCCTACGGAACAAATTGCCTGCTCATGTTCGGGGTGCAGACACTATCAGTTTATTTAAAGCTAGGCTTAAAACCCATCTTTTTAGCCTGTCCTATAGTTGAGGGGCAGGAATGGGTGGCTGGCATAAGCTATAGAGTCTCTGGTGGACTGAGCAGTCAGTGCTGTCACTGGATCATTATTGGTAGTGCTGTGTTAAGCTGGACCGGTCATGGTCTGGTGGTGACTGTCTCAAGCCTGCCCTCATGGCTGTATTGGCCCCTGCCTCTGTTTAGCCCTTAGCTATGCTGCCATAGCCTTATTCTGCCGGGGTTTCCTTATCGCACGCAGGCACCTCTGTCTCTCCTGCTCTGCATGTTCTGCTACCATCTGAACGCCCTAACAATGTTTTTTTTCTTTTTTCCTCTTCCCTGCTTTGGGCACCTGCCCGGAGCTCTAGTTTCCCGAGTTTCCCGAGCCCTCCCCCCGCCCCCCTCCTGGCCCGGAGCTCCAGCCCAAGACCAGCTAGGCGCCCCCCACCTGCCACTGCTGATCTCTACATGACGGAGTCATCAGAGTAGAATACCTCCCTATGAAATAATCAACCCATAGGCCAGTGGAGGATGGGCATCCCCCCAATAGCCGGGTTCCTCTCGAGATTTCTTCCCATCGGGGAATTTTTTCTCACCACAGTATGAGGGTTTTCTCTCCCTACTAGAGAGTTTTTACCTCTGCTATCTGGGGGCTTAGAGCTGGCATTTCCCATTTCCCCTTTCCTCCCCTTTCTGTTTCTGTCTTTGTTACAGTCGTCTGTGAAAAGCGCTATATAAATAAAATTGAATTGAATTAAATAGGAGAAGGGGGGGGGGGGGTTATGAGCAAATCATGTGTTTGTGCGACCAAATGAAAAACATAATCTAGAGCCCTGAATGAAACAGAAAGAGAGAATATTAAGAGCTGTGCATGACTCATTTTTTTCAAAAATAAACCGCCTCTCGCTAAAGTGCCCAGAGGGAGCTTCCCTCTCCCTCTGGGCCAGGGAAGCTACACCCCCCCCCCCGAGCTGATCGCTCTGCCAGACTGCGAGACCCTCTCCCGCATGCCCCCTGAAAATCACGGACCCCCCCCACTCCCCGCGGACCCCTTCGCCCCGCTCGCGTCTGTGGCTCTCTCTGCACCTCCGCGGTAACCACGGCGACCGGGCCCCTTTAACGGCCCGATGGGGTTCATCAGCACAACGGCAGCAGTGCTGCCTGCCTTCTCTTAAAGGGGATGGGTTTTTTTGGAGCCGTCCCGGTTGCAGAGATCAAGACGGAGGCCAAGACCCAAGTTTAACAGGCAATCCACAGGCTTCATCCTCCTTCCGGAAGGCGCTATCATACATTACATTACATTATAGGCATTTAGCAGACGCTCTTATCCAGAGCGACTTACACATCTTTTTTTAGCATTTTTTACATATTATCCATTTATACAGCTGGATATATACTGAAGCGATTCAGGTTAAGTACCTTGCTCAAGGGTACAACGGCAGTGTCCTACCTGGGAATCGAACCTGCAACCTTTCGGTTACAAGCCCAGTTCCTTAACCATTATACTACACTGCCGCCCGCATACAAGCTTTCTTCTGCCTAAGACTGATGGGCGTTCTTTTGATCTCCCTTGGGTGACCTGCGGTCTCTGCTCTAGGCATTTCCTCTATCTGTGAAGCACAAGCAGCCAATCTGGCACAAGACCCCATTCTAGATTACAACAGTTAAAATATTAAAAAAGCAACACAGTCACATTCCTACGTTCTAGAATAGAACACAATCGCACCAGAGGATACCTTGTTCGGTTCTATAATGCACCAGCTACTCACAAACCGGGATGTAATGACGCCACGCTAGAACGGAAACCGGCGCCTTACCTTCCGGAAGCTTCTAAAGTGCTCCCATAACCCCCCCCACGCCCCCTTCGCTTACCTGCAGAGGAAGCGGCTCGTCGTCACGGGCGAAGGCGTGTTCGAACACCACAGCAGCCAGAACGTTCCCAGACTGCGTGTCCGTTCGCACAAACTTCTCAAACTTCTGCTCCGTCTCAAACCCACGAACTGAAGACACAAGGGTGTGTACACACAGGATCCCACATTAGTTTAAGGATGACTGAATTATGTTCCCATTGGCCTGTTTACACATTAAACCCCACAGCTGTTCCCTCTAAGAAATATTTCTTCATATTTCCATAATATATCATAGAAAGTATTATTACACAACATGCATATGCAGCCAATTAATTAATTGGACAAATTTAGTCGTCAGGGTCGGCAGTCTGGACACACCGTTTCCAAAACCACAGCCATTTCTTCCAGGATATATTCAAAGTTTATTGCTCTGAACTGGTGCTGACAGAATTAGTAAAATGTCTTACTCGACAGTATCACAGTAGGGCCTGTCTAGAATTCTGAAATCTGTGATACGTGTCAGCTATACCGGAGGCGTGTCCACTGACCCAACCGAGAACCAATGAAAGCTCAGACAGGTCGGTGGAAACAAGGCGGCTACAGTAACCCAATACAGCAGGATCCCCACCACGAGCGAGCAGACATTCCCTCCATAAAGAACCCAGCTATGAATCTGCTGGAAGTAAAGAACAGCATCTGAGCGCTCTTTGTTTATCGGACTACAGCTGGCCCGCTTCTCAGTTCTTTTCGTAAAGCCGCTCTATCCAAACAGCGGCAGTGAAGAATGCCATACAAGGGGTCGTCTATTCGACAGGAAAATCAAACGCCCTTTCAAGTGTGAAGTTTCCAGCTTAAGCCACTGCTAAAAAACGATAAACCGTTTTCCCGTCTCTTGCGGGACATTTTAGAGTCGGTAGCGTGCTGAACTGAGGGGGAGAGGGGAAAACTCATTAATGGTGGCGCACACAGAGCGGGGAGCTGATGGAGACAGAAGTTTTGGGCTGTGAGGCTTTATGACTCAGATAGAACCTGAAACGGCCTCTCTGTCCTTCACATGTGCATGTGCACACACAAGCACACACACTCACACACAGAAATAGACAGCCACACACACAGAAATAGACAGAAACACACACACACACACACAGAAATAGACACAGAAACACACACAAATAGAGAGACGCACACACACACAGAAACACACTCGCACGCACGCACGCACGCACGCACGCACGCACGCACAATAAAAGACCTCCGGGAGAGCGACCTACATTTCCTGTACACAGGTCAATATAGCCCAGCCCAGGCGGGCTGAGCGTTCTGCTCCAGCTCCGAACAGCACCGCCCGCCAGAACAAAGACAAACAGAGCAACTTCTGATCCCAACACACTGACAACACAACCCCTCCTTCCCCGTTTGCACCCAATGGAAAAGGCGCCATTCAATAAACCAGAGGCCATCTTACAGTGACAATCAGGGTGTGAAATTAACACCCGTCGTCACCGGCCAAATTCTGGTAAAATTGTGACTTTCTACTCTAAGCAGTCACTTTGGCAGGGAATTAAACAGGCTGTGTTATACCGTAAAACATAATGTGGCTGGTAAAATGTTGAAAATGGCTGCTGATTCGGCCACCAGCCACAAGCCCCTTTCCCTGCTGACAATTCAAGCGCTCATTCCTGATGGAAAAGGCGCCAGAGGCCACCACAGTGTGAGGCTCTGGGCTTTGTGAGCATGCGGGTGGGGCTGGAACAGGGTAAGCAGGCTGGACCGGCAGGGAGAGCGGGCCTGGAGAGGGCACCTCCCCCTTACTCAGGTCTGTAGCGAAGGGCGAGGCACGGGAGGGGCGTGGCAGGGGCGGAGCCTGCCTCAGGCGCGGCTTCTGCAGTGACGAGTTCAATGACTCGGCAGACAGGCGTGCGTTAAAAATGCAATGGCAATGTAACGCTGGCAGCAGTGTGTATGAGGGATTGGGGTTTCTCTTTCTCTTCAAGCCTCCGTTTCTAGCAGGGGACTCATTCCACGGCTCCGAGCAGAGGGGCTATGGCAACCGTGGTTTCCATGACACCACGGCAACCCTGAAGCGGAAGCCAGGAACAGGTTTCACCTCAGGGAAGTCGAAAACAAGCGAGAGAGTCGGTTTACAGCGACGTCTCGTTTGTCTGCCCGATTCTCCCTCTCTGTTCAGGAGACCCAGAGAAACGGTAAACACACACACACACATGCGCGCGCACGCGCACGTGCACACGCACACGCACGCACTGCAGATTGTCACACACAGGTCCCATTGAGAGAAGCTCTTTGTATGAATATGTTTGCAGGGAACACAAGGCTCCTGTACTGTGACTGCAACATAATAGAAACTCAATGCACTGGCTGTCTTTCCAAACCTCAGGCACCCCATGCAATATGCATAGCTTCCCTTTCAATTATTGAAAACACACACAGACACTTGCACAGACACACACAGCCACCTGGGCCCATGTGCAAAAAAGCATCTTAGCGAAGGAGTGCAAATCTAGGATCAGCTTTGCCTTCAAGCTCATAATATATCAGGTTATTATGTAGACGGAGGAAACCTGATCCAGGATCAGCACTTCTGCTCTGTGATGCTTTACGAATACGGGCCCCCGGAGTCAACATCACAGCCAGTCCTATTTGATGGACGACACGGGGAATAGCGGAGTCATGAGCGAGCCGTGCCCATGACTCACCACACTGGCCAGCGCACATTACAGCCCTCTTCTACCCAATCAGGACCCAAGCAGAGAGCTCTGACTCATAGGGTACAGTCACAACGCAGGCCCAATCTGAATAACAGCCATTACCCGCCATCATCATCATTATTACGGTGATTGATTAGCAGATAAGATTGCCCTCGTCCAAGGGAACGTCGAGTACCGCCATCGGCATAAAGATCCTGCATCGCATTTATACACTTCATTAACTGAGGCGAATCCCCTTGCTTGAGGCTCGCAGCAGGGTTTCACCCGGGACTGCAACTCCCGAATTTAGAGTCAAATACTGACGCCGTGAACCAATAGACCTCACACAATAAGGCATACAGTGTGGGGTTCTGTCCGCACCATAAAGGCTAATGGCTACTAAACCAGTTTCTTATGATCCCCAGTAAGGGTTAACGTGAGCCCTGACTCGTCTACATTTGGATACAGGAGAGACATTAGTGGGATAGCTGCAGGTTAAAGCGAAAAGTTATTTCAAGGACATTACTGTAGAAAACATACATACACACACACAAAAACACAGCCGCATTTACAAGCACGCGCGCGCGCGCACGCACGCACGCACGCACGCACGCACGCACGCACGCACGCACGCACGCACGCACGCACGCACGCACGCACGCACGCACGCACGCACGCACGCACGCACGCACGCACGCACGCACGCACGCACGCACACACACACACACACACACACACACACAAGCCCCGTAGGTTATGCAAAATCTAGCAGCAGGGCAGAAAGGCAACACAATATCTAACACGACATCAAACAATCGGGCACTACGGTAACCACAAGTTTGTGGACATATCACTTCCTGCAGGACGTGGACGCATCACTTCCCACGGAACACGGACGCATCACTTCCCGTGGGACAGGGGCGCATCACTTCCTGCGGGACACAGCCCGCAGCACCTCCCGTGGGACGTGGACGCATCACTTCCTGCGGGACGCGGAGGCATCACTTCCTGCGGGACTCACCCGAGCTGATGGCCCTGGCGCCCAGGCTCCGCTGAACATCCTCGGCGACCTGGCGCACCACGCTGGCGTTGCTGGGGACGTAGGCCAGCTGGAAGCCTCCGTAGGGCACGGGTAAAGGCAGCCAGTCCACAAGGAAGCTCTGGTAGTGGGTGGCGTTGGGGTAGTTGGTGAAGGGGACCTTCTGGCGCAGCACGATGAGGATGGCGGAGAAGAGCAGGGGAAGGGCGATCTCCACCAGGGTCACGAGGATCTGCCGCTTCTGCGAGAGGGGCGGGGAAGGCAAGGGTTAGGGTGAGGAGAAGCAATGACTGAGCAGACGCTCTTATATAGAAGTGGAGAACGTCAGTGTCACTCTCGGGAATACAAAAGTGCAAGATCAACAAGAAGGCACAGTAGGCCCAACGAGTGAAATGTTAACCTAGCAAGACAAATTGTATAGTGACTAAAGAAAGTACCACTAGACAGATAGCCCATCTTTACACAATTACAGCTATAATGTTACTCAAAGGGAAATCCGAATAATGAATGGGAAAAATAGGGGGTCAGGGGAGCCATGGTGCCATGAAGAGGCGACGTCTTCAGTCTGCGTTGGAATATGGGCAGGGCACAACGCACAGACCAGCCAATACGTGGCCTAGCTTTCCACGTCGTGTAAAATAAGCGCAGGTCCCTGGAGTTCCGAGACCAGGCAGAACAGTCTACAGACCGGCGGCATTTACCTTTGACCTTTGAGAGCCAGAGGGCGGGGCTGGTTTTAGCTTTCACCTTAATAGTAAGCAATCAGTTAAATCGGAGAAACTAGGTGAGATGAGGTAATTAATCGACCATTTTTAAATGACCAATTAAGTGCTGAACAACAGCAAAAACTCGCACACTGTGACGGGATAGGACGGCCTGTTGTCCTCGCATGCTCTGCGGCTCCCCAAGGGCGAGACGGAGCACCGCGACGGGACAGGACGGCCTGTTGTCCTCACGCCGTCTTTCGCTCACTTCCTGTAAATTCCGCGCCACCAGCGC
This sequence comes from Synaphobranchus kaupii, assembly GCA_029718625.1. Taxonomy (NCBI): domain Eukaryota; kingdom Metazoa; phylum Chordata; class Actinopteri; order Anguilliformes; family Synaphobranchidae; genus Synaphobranchus; species Synaphobranchus kaupii. The sequence continues at coordinate 34,352,932 of CM056387.1, forward strand.
TACCTCATCCATTATCCCAGCCCTGAATGTAACGGACACCTTTATGACTCACTGCAGATGGTTCTACGGTGTAAGCCACATTCCGGGAGAAGAGTACAGTCAGCACTCTGGGATGCAAGAGCAAGTCTTGCATAAAAAAAAGAAAAGAAAAGGTAAACCCGCTTAATGACGAGGTGTTCGTCCCTCTTTCCCCAGGGAGAGGAACTGAACTTCTGTCCCTCTCTATTCTCCGGCTCATCCCTTCAGATGCTGAAATAAATGCCCCCAACTGGTAGCGTCAGCGAGCGATGCAGACACTGACAAGTAAACTGTGACACGCAAATATGTGCACAAACACACACACACACACACACACACACACGTACACACACGCGCATATGCTGGACCGCGTTGTCCACGCCGTTTGACAATCTCACCATTCAGACAATAACAAGTCTGCTTGGCTTATCGGCGTCTTTCTGAGCATGCAGGAATGCAGCAGAGCAGGTACAAAGTTTTTTCACGACAGGGAGCGGCAGACGTGTCGCTTGGCAGTTTATCAAAAATAAAAGCATTGCCCATCGCAGAAATTGGGCCAAAACACAGCCACAGGTTCACGGACACACACTAAGAGACAAACACGGACAGTCACACACACTGACACACATGCGCACACACACAGAGACACACAGACACACAGACACACACACACACACACACACACACACACACAAGAAAGAGGTCACGTTTCAGAGCACAGCCAGGTTAATCATCAAGCCTCACAGCAGCAGGGGAACAGGTCTTATCAGCAAATCCTACTCCTGCGCATACTTCCATGTTTTGCAATTCAAGTTGCACTTGTCAGGACAAAGCACTCCTGCTGTTAAACTGAACTGCCCGCCGGAATATCAGGTGCATGCTCACATGAATGGGAATCATTCTCATGAAAAACATCCATAGGGGAAAACAGGTCAGCCATCATACCTCAGGTTATAGAATGACTGAGGTGTGTAGCCAGCATTTTCTCTGGGGAAAAAAACACTAACGGCCCCTTGAATCTCAAAGGACTTAAACTTAGATTCTTAAATGGTCACAAAAAAACAAAAAAAACAGCCATGCCTGGTGAAAGTTGATAACAAGCTTTTGTCTTAACAAAGAACACTGACACTACATCCTCGGGTAACCTGAAACTTATTATGTTTTTTTTTTGTTTTGTTTTTTTAAAGGAGAGCAGACAGTCCAGCCTCCATATTACATTTTTCCACTTTATTCAGACAGTGGGGAAAGCAGAGAGGGTTACATATAGAGATGGGACCACAGTGTAGAAAGTGGCCTGGTGGAGGAACGAACGGTCATGGGTATGTGTATGACATTGCATGTGTACAAGTGTGTGTTTGAAACTGACAGTTGGGGGGGGGAAATCCCTCGTTTCCTCAATTTTTTGAACATTCCTGTACAGCATGCCACCAGCCTACCTGTTGAATGTAATTCTTCCATAGCAGTAGGCCAAACTGCCGCACCACCGTCATCCTACGAACAGTGAGTGGAGGCAGCCAATCTTACAGAACCTGGGCGGAGAGACAGAGAGACAGGGAAGGAGGGAGGAAGGTTAGATTAGGATCAAATAATGTGTTCAAAAATAATGATAAAATGTTCACACAGCAAAACATCTGATACGAGTCAGACAGCAACACACCCCCCCCCCCCCCACCCCGCCACCCCCCTCAGGTAAGCATACCCATCTAAACAAGCCAGGCTTGCAACTGTGCAAACTGAGTGCAACTGAAACTGCAGGCCTCAACAAAAACCGAGATTTCACAATTACGAAATCAAACAAAAATAGAAGAACAACAACCAAGCCACCAAAAAAAGGAGAACTCAGTCTTCCCAATTTGAGAAAATGCAAGTACAGTAAATAGCGAACAACATCCAACCATCACGCCGTCATGCAGAATGTGACAGGGTCACAGCAGCTCAGTAGAGCAAACTGTTTGTTTGATAGAATAAACTGGTTTTTAGCTGGAAAACAGCCCCAGCAAGCTTGGGAAGGCTGAGGATAAAATAAACACGGGAGTTGTTGAAACTGAGGGAGGAAAAGACAGGAGTAGAGTCGACAGGAGTAGAGTCAAATATGTGAGAAAAATATGCAGTTCCACAGGGTTGAAGTGGATCAGCAGGTCCCAAGTTCAGACTGTTGTGACCTGCTGATCCAGTAACAAACAGAAATTTAAATACTGTACCAGGAACTCTGTCTGAAACCTCATACTCCGCAGAAAACTTAAGTCAAAATTGAAAGGTTGCCTGAACATTGGGACCTTCAAACTTGGCGTGTGGGGGCGATAGATGGTTGTGAAGCATGCAATCTATCGACGACCCACATAAGTGCTGATATATAGGATCTAATCGTGAGTAAACAAAACACTGCATTCCGCAACCCCATGCAGTGCGCGAGTGGCCCCTCTTTTTTTATTTTTTTATTCAATAAATATATGTCCATGTTTGTTCATGTATTCTCAAAAAAAGGTATTGACCGTTTTACCCCCTCTTTTGAAGAACTGGCGCGTCTACGGTCGAGACAAACAATGAAACAGGACAATAGTCGTTGGTTCCTCCCAACATCTACCAAGTTAGGCTATCCCTGGCAGTCGATGGGTGATCAATTACCGCTTGGTATCAATTGTGTTATCGGCAAGTAAATTGGCTGTAAACATGAATAACATGCAGTTTATATTAAAGACCGAAATAGTACTTACACGAGAACAGTGTGACAATATATAATTTCATTTTTCAATGAAAATCAATGAATTTCTTCACACATGTGTTAAGATAACTTGCTTGGTTACATGTATGATAAGCTCAATATTAGATTTATTCGTAGCTAGCTAGCTAACTAACATGTATCATTTGTTGACCTTAACTCAAGATGAGTGATGTACGTGAAGGAGGCTATAAGCATAGCCTACTGCTTGACGTAGAAAGTGAACAGACGATCATGATTAATTTCTCCAAATGATTAACGATTAGTAGCCTATATACACACAACAGAATATTCTTTAATTCTCTGAGCGTTCTAGTTCATTACCATTGTTGTGTACCATTGCACTGCTAGCTGGCTAACTATTAAATGCATTGACTGTTTTAACCGATAACATTGACAAAAAAACTGCGAATGTAACGATTTTTGTAGTCACGACGTGGCTATCTTGCTACATAGCTAATCATTCCTGTATCCGCCAGTTTTTTCTGCGATACGTTCACCTCAAGCTCTTTGGCCTTAACCGATTGGATGAAATGTCCGTCAGTCCCTTATTCTCACTGAACCCAGGAACAAAACAAAATATATTTTAAATATTTTATTATTACTATGGCTAACAGGATAATACACTGCGAATATCAAAAGATAGGTGCGTAGATATAGTCTAACACTAAACGTCTGTAAGACAACCTTACCTTACTGATATGCGGTTTGTCTATTGAACTTCATGGGATGTCTTTTCCAGTCGGCGTTGAAAAAAAAAAATCCCTTTTTTATATTAGCGCTGCATCGCATTCGACTTTACCTTAATTAAAACATCCGAAAATTGCTTCGGGTTGTTGGCTTCGTACGCAGACGATGCACAACAGAGGTTTTGGTCTTTAAATTTCAGTTATTGGATAATGACATTGCACCAAGCACCGGCAGAGTCCCTATTCATTGTGCAGATGAGACAATCGTCAACACAAGAGTCACGTGATCTCCCCTGGAAATTTGCCTGGTCACGTGACCAAAACCCAACATCTTCCGCCTTGGATGATAACCATTCCATGATCAAACAATACGCACTGTCCTCTCATTGGTCGACATACCCCACTTACTACGTTTAGTCCAATCACCGTTTCGTGCGTCCTGCCTGCGAAGGGTTATGGTAAGTTTGTCAGTTTTGGCGAAGACCAACAGGATAGAATGGAGAGTCCTGTTGGCTACTTAGCTAAACGTGTTTGCGTGGTGCGGAATATTTAACCCTTTAAAGAGTAGGATTTTGGAATGGAGAAATCCAAGCCTCAGGCACTCTCTTTAGGAGTCATTTACAATTCAAAGCATTTACACTCGTTAAAATATACAACTTGGAAAACTGCATTAAAATGCCACAAAATTCCAATTTCACCTTTAAAAGGGCAGCAGTGTAGTCTAATGTATAAGGAGTTGGGCTGGTAACGGAAAGGTTTGATTCCCAGGTCGGACACCACTGCACCCTCGAGTAAGATACTGCACCCGAATAGTTTCAGTAAAATATCCAGCCGAATAAATGGATACTATGTATAACTCCAATTCCAAAAAAGTTGGGACAGTGTGTAAAATGCACGTAAAAGCAGAAAGCAGTGATTTGTAAATTATTTTACATATATTTAATTGAACAGTACAAATAAAATATATTTAATGTTTTACCTTATCAACATTATTGATATTTGTAAATATATGCCAATTCTGAATTTGATGCCTGCAACACGTCCCAAAAAAGTTGGGACAGGGGCAAAAAAAAAAAAAAGACTGGGAAGCTCAAAATAATACCCGTTTGCCATTCCACAGGTAAACAGGTGATGCTATCATGACTGGGTATAAAAGGATATCAAAAGACTCTTGGTATTTTATTTTCAGGTACCCTTAGAAGCGATACTATAACCTCTCTGCATTTGAATGGATCTCTATGGGAATTGGGAGGTGGGACTAGATTAAGATAGAAATTACACAGGAATAGTATGGAATCCATGGTTGGCTGAGTGGCTGTAAGTAATAAAGTGTCTGAGGTTTCAAATGAGCATCAAACCATCACTCTGCTGCCACATATGCAGTAGATATGGATGGATCACTTGAAGGGTTGTTTCTCCCGACTCATTTTCCTATTGAACTCTATGGAAAAAATAAGCCAGGAGAAACAGCCCTCCAAGTGATCCATCCATATCTACTGAATATCTTGGTTTGAGGCTTGTTTGATACCTCAGACCCTTGACTACTTACAGCTACTCAGCCAACCATGGATTCCATACTATTCCCGTGTAATTTACATCTTAATCTAGTTCCCCCCCCCCATCCATTCAAATGCAGAGGTTATAGTATCACTGAAAATAAAATATCAAGAGTCTTTTGATATATTTTTATAGCCAGTCATGATAGCATCACCAGTTTACCTGTGGAACATTCGAAACAGGTGTTTTTTTAACTTCCCAATCTTTTTTTTTTTTTTTTTTTTTGCCGTCCCACCTTTTTTTGGAATGCGTTGCAGGCATCAAATTCGGAAATAGCGTACATTTACAAAAATCAATAAAGTTGATAAGGTAAAACATTAAATATTTTCTTTGTACTGTTTTCAATTAAATATATGTAAAAGAGAATTTACAAATCACTGCTTCCTGCTTTTATGTGCATTTTACATACCATCCCAACTTTATTGGAATTGGGGTTGTATATGAAAAATAAAACCAGTTAGGTTTAGGTTTCTCAGGATGAGAGCATCTGCTAAATTCCAGTAAAAGATTAGTATCATTACCACTTGCTTTGTCTCTGAACATTGGGGCCTCCTCCATCGGTGAACTGGCCTTACACAGTTTCTGGCTTCATTCAGGTCTTCAGGTGTGATTCCCACCCCTCATAAAACTGGTTAATGGCCCTTGGGGAGCGGCCAATTCAGTTGGATGGAGAACGATGATAACACAAAGACGAGAGGACTTTGAGGGGCCCTCGGAATAGAAAATAGTCACTTCATTATATGCAACCAATACCAGAGAATGGGCCTTTTGTAGACTCCTGCATTCTAAAATTGCTATAGCAGCATTGGTCTTCAGTGTCACTAGTTATTCAAGCAGTCTCATTGAAGACCAGGTATGTGGTGAATTAACAACACATGGTGGTGAGGGGGTGTGTCCTCTAAAATGTCCCCATTATTCCGCAACCCCAAAAAATGAATATACCAAAACCAACAATCACTTTTTCTTCCTCCGTGTTTATTGGCAAGTTTTAAAAAAACAAGACTTCTTGTTCATATTGCTACCTGAATTACCGAAAGGACCACAAGGTCAGGATATTTGCACGTACAGTTCCACAGTACAATAGAAAACAAAAATGCACAAAAGCATTAGGTTCAGCTCACATCACCGGAGATTCAAAGATAAAATTATTCTTTTCGCCGTTTAGTCAAGGCTTTATAATCCTTAAATAATCCCTTCAAGTAACAGTTGATTATTGGAGGGAAGCATTTCATAAAAATAGATTCACACACAGGTAAGACTTTGGGGGTGGGGCAAGACAACAGAAAGACAGAACTAAAGGAAACCAGATTGCCACCTTCAGGCACACATTGGCAGTGTTTTGTTTTTTTTTGGAAGAAAAAAAAAAATGGAAGAAAACAATTTCTGTTTCAAGTAAAAGCGGCCAGTCACAGCTTTCTCAAATTTACATATTTACACACAAACCAGGTATAAAATAGTCCTGAACACAAGAAAAACTATTCACATCTATTTACAGTTACAACTGTTGCAGGGACCATATTGGCAGGTGTACAGTACTTTCAAACACTAAAAATGAATAACTTAATGCAGTTTAGTGTTACAACTCCCTTCCCGGTCCCCAGAAAGGCCAAGCAACACCTTTAACCTCACTGCGTACACGATAAGAGCAGCTGATTGTTCTAGCACAGCAAACGTTGCGATACAAACTCAAGCCTCAAACGTCGTTTGAACCGACCTTCCAAACTTGAATGAATCTCAGAGAGCACCAAAACATCTCCACTGGTTAAATGAGCGGCGGGGTCAGCAGCCGTTGGTTGCGGTCACAGTCCTCGTTGCGCTCGTGGTCAGTTGTCCAAGCTTCCCTTGCGTTGCCGGCCGTGGTGGTTCCACAAGCAGCGCTCCAAGAGTTGGTGTGCATTAGTGAGGCACCGAATGGCAACTCCGAATACCTGTCCTACGGTATTACAAACCGGTGAGTTTCTCCCTTCTTTCAACAGTCAAGAGATTGAGCAAATCTAATGAAAGGAGGCGTGTATATGCATTACACGCACATTAATTGTAGGTAGATGTTTCTGTAGACTAAAACCGAACGGCTGTTCTTCAGTCTGCCACAGAATCCCCTACACTCAAACCACTCCGTTTCTGCAATCAAGAAAGAGGGCGATTGACAGTGAGGACGATACACACAACCTTGGCAAAGTAACGGATGTAAAAATGACTTCTTCAGAAAGAGGAGTGTACATCAGTAATGTTTAGCACCTCAGCACCTCAAAGGCAGCTGAAACCAATGAGTTCAGACATCAGTAACATGGAACCCTTGGCAGAAGGGAAAAAAAACACTTGTGTACCAAAATACAATCAAAATACTGCAGTATCTGGTAAGTTGGAGAAAGTGTCAAACACTTTGTATAAATACAGATCTGAGGCAATTGTTGAGGTTTGAACACCTGAGTTAGGTTGATGCAACAGTGGGAAAATCACGGTTTAAGCGGGCAGAGATGAACGTGATGTTAAACACAGGGAACTAGTGGTTCTGTAACAAATATCCCACCACAATATGAGATTTTTTTTTTTTTTTTTTTTAATTCTGGGATGTCTTGATCACAGTGTCAGGTAGTGGATCTGAAATGTGCCGAGACAACGTATCAATTGGCCAAACATGGCCGATTTCAAGTAGGACTTCTCCCTCTTCGGTTAAATTATTATCATTTTTTTTAAAGCTCATAGCGGATAATCAAGCGCCGCTTTGCGCCCACATCCAAACCTTCCTCTTGGGCCTCGAAGCGCTCCGGGCGAGAGGGCGCCCGGAGAAGCCGAGGGAAGGGTGTGTTGGTCAGCGCGCTCTACAGAAGGAGGAAGCCGACGTCGGCCTCATCCTCTTCCTCCTTGGTGTCCTCCCCGCTGTGCGCGGCGGCGTTCTTCCTCTTTACCTGCCCCCGGCCGCAGGCCGGCTCCGAGGGGGAGAGGCGGAGGCCCGGAGAGACAGGGGCGGAGACCCCCGGGGGGGACAGGCTCAGGGCGGCGAGGGGGCAGGAGGCCTGGGAGGAGGTTGGGCTGGCGCTCTGTACAGAGGAGTACCCCGAGCTGTGGAGGTCCGCACTGAAAGAGCGGCGGAGGGGCTCTCCCTGCGTCCTCACAAACGCCTCCCTCGCTCCCTCCCACGACCAGGAGTGGCTCCCTCCTCCTTCCTCGTCGTCGTCTTCAGCCTCTTCAGCCTCCCGCTCACAGAGGCTCTCATCGTCGCTCGACAGGGCGCGGCAGTGCCGACCGCTGTCCTCCGGCGCCCCCTTCAGCTCCACGAGCTCCAGAGGGGTGATGGATGCTGGGAGATGGAGGACACTACCCGTCAGTACCAGAAACATACAAATCTGTCTTTATGGGGACACTACCCACCAGTACCAGAAATACACAAATGTTCCTGTGGGGACACTACCCATCAGCACCAGAAACATACAAATCTATCTTTATGGGGACAGTACCCGTCAGCACCAGAAACACACAAATCTTTCAAAAAAATGTCTTTCCATTTCTTTCTAAATTAGAATTCGGTGGAAGAGCCTCCACCATTTCAAGTCAGTTCAGACCAGCACCTGCTGCAAAGGTTCCTTCAGCAGCAGACTGAACCACTAACCCGCCGGCTGTCTGCAGCGCATCGGTACAGACTAACCCCTCCGGGACTTACCGTCTCCCTCCTTCTCCCCTTCACTCTCCTGGTCGCCCTCGTACCCCGAGCAGCAAGCGTCCAGGCTCCAGTCCAGGATGTCCCCGAGCAGCGTCTCCTCTGGATTAGACAGTTCGGCCGTGGGCGTGGCCAGGAAGCTGCCTCTGTGCATCTCCATGCTGTCCTCGCGCCTCCTGAGAAGAGTCAGAGTGTGAGGCACGTACACACGTACACACACGTATACACACACACACACACACACACACACACACACACACACACACACACACACACACACACACACACAAACACACAAACACACAAACACACACTCCCAGCTGTATCCTTGCAGTGTTTGTGCGTTCGGTTTCATTCAATGTGTGTTTGAAACCGAAATGCACACTGTAGGGATGCAGAAAGAGCACACACACACACACACACAAAATTACTAATACAGAAATGACACACGCCTACAGACGCCAGCAATCACAAATTATGGCTCCGTACGAGCCGGCAAGTTGTAGAGAAGCCGAGGGATTCGGTTTTCCCATTCCACTTATGGCAACCGTGACATCAGTCATCCATCAACGGGGGCTTCAGTGCTCCGTAATGGCGTCTCGGGCATTAACAACGGCTGATTGGAGCACATCTCCGCTGATCTGGTCCCGATACGGCCGTCCCGGCACCAGACACAGGTCGTAAAACCAGGGATTTACGCAGCGAGGGGACATCGATCTACGCCCCCAGCTGGGTGAACACAAACCCCTTAAGTGTGTAAAGAGGAGGGGGGGGAGGTACCTCTTGTTTCCGGCGGGAGAGGAGAGGAAGGTGCGGATGTCTGCGGTTTGGGCGGCGGGGGAGGCAGACTCCGGGCTGGACGGTCGCTGCTCCACCTCGGGGACCCCCAGGACATTACACAGCTCCCCGAAACCCATGACCTGTGCAGCACAGCATAGATCAGCACAGCACAGCACAGCACAACACAACACAACACAGCACGTCAGAGACCACAGTGAAGATGACACACTCACACCCACCGCGGGTTCAGCAACGCACTGCAGCAGCCAACAGTCACCTGGGAGTGTTGGTCAGACACAAGAAGTGACGTGGATGCACACGCACAAACCTGTTCCCAATATAAGGGCTGTTCTGTTGTCTATGGAGATTTTATTCATTTTATTACCAGAGCGGTTTAAAAAGAATTGTACAATCTTTGACGAAATCTTTGTACAATTTTTGACCACCAAACTCACCTCAAATACAATAAATGGATTAACATATTCCGAGACGATTGCAAAAAAAGGACAGAAGAGCTTGAAAACCGTTCCTATGCCAGGCGCATGTGAGAATGCGCTTTCCTCAGTGATGTCAAACCCACACAATCTGCTGCCGAAACAAGGGGGCGAGGCTTACATGCCGCACAAAACTAGGATACATATTTGAAGTCTGAAAGCTGCCATTTTCTCTTTTTTTAAGTGTTATATTTTAGGGCTTTTCAGCTTTTATCGGACAACACAGTGGAGACAGGAAGAATAAAAGCGAGAGAGACGCATGCGACAAAGGTCGCGCGGCTGGACTCTAACCGCCGACGTCGAGACTCGCAATGAGCATGTGAACGGAGCTCGACAGGCTACACCGCCGAGACGGTGCGAAAGCCGCCATTTTCAATTTAATTCTGGTGAAAACTGTGGGGGGTGGGGGGGATATTTCACTGAGTAAGTGAAAAAATATATACATCCATCAGCATGCACCTGTGCTGAAGAAATTTAGCAACAGATTAACACGTCACCTCTGGGGGGGGTGGTTGACATGTTAATTCAGCCCAACGTGTGAAAACATCCGAGTGGAAGGATATGCGGAGAACGCCGGGCTAACCTTCTCCTTGCTGATGTGCTGGTAGGCCTCATCCTCAAACCTCTGCTTCACCCCGGTCAGGGACACCTGCCGGTAGTCTTTGGGCACATCATCACTGAAGCTGTCACAGGGAGAGAGGGAGGAAGACGGAAAAAAGAGACGGTCACTGAGAAGAGCAGGAGCGAGTCTTCCAACCATCCATTCTATTGATCAATCAATCCGTCAATCAACCCATCCATTTTATTCCCTTGCTACTTTGAGGATTTTTTTCAGCACAATTTATTAGTTTATTTTGTGTTCATTTCATTGACAGTGGACTCCCAAGCGCAAGGAAATCAGCCTTCGATACCCGCTCGAGAAGCTCCATCGGGTCTCGTTGGTTAGTTTTACTTCCGCCGTTACCTTGGTTATCCGCACCCACCTACCCACCCCCTCACCTCAGTGTGACTCACACAGACCAAGAGGAGCAGCTGGCAGCCCGCTGAGCGGCAGTGCACGCACACGCAGGGTCCAAAATGATCACCCACCGAGCGCCAAACACGGCTAAATATTCTCTGGCGAGTAAATCACGCAGGCTAACCGTGTCAAATCCTTTTTTTTTTTCTCTTTTTTTTTTGGGGGAAAAATCGCCCTAATTATGGGTTGAGGAAAACAAAAATTGCCACGAGACTCACTGTAGCAGGCAAGGCACTTTAAATTTGGATGCGCACACACTGATGATAATGGTAATGGCAGATGCATGATTTATCACTGGAATGTGTGTGTGTGTGTGCGCACCTCTCCGTGTGTGTGTATATTTGCATGCACATGTGCCAAAGGGGAATTCCATTCTTTTTCATTAACCTTTAAATACAATATGAAATCGGTGCATATCCACAGGCCTGTGATAAACGCTACAAATAAAAAAAATATAAATTAAGTGGATTTAGAGGTGCTTTTAATCTCCGAAACCCTTCAGATCGGGGGCCCAGTGATGCAAATAAGACCGGAGGTCAAGCGCTAATGGCTCGTCTCGGGAAAAGAAGGGGAAATTAACTAACGACGCCGTTAAGGGAGGTTTCATTGATGGGCTGGCTCTCCCCGTCAGGCCGCCGGCGCTAAGGCTGACAGACGAGCAGCGGAAGGGACCGGAAGGGACCGGAAGGGACCGGAAGGGACCGGAAGGGACCGGAAGGGACCGGAAGGGACCGGAAGGGACCGGAAGGGACCGGAAGGGACCGGCGGGGGCCGACGAGGCCTCTTTAAGGGGCTGCTCTGACCGCCAATTCCAGGAGCCGCCAAACGTGACCGGCTTAGCCGCTTCCCCAGTGAGAAGAGGGCTAAGCAGAGGGCCAAAACGTAAGCGTTTTAACTTCTTAAAGCCGAGAGCGTCGAAACCCAACGAAAAATCACAGGAATGTGGCCGGCCGCACACCATACGCACATATCTACAAGTAGCTTTCCAGGACACATTTAAAAAGGCGTGCGTAGTACAGTACACTCTGTAATAGGGCTCTTGAGCTGCCACCGAACAGGGAATTGCATATCAACACCACTGAGAGGCTGCCAACTGGCTTAGTCGAGATCCAGACTACAGGAGACAGGCTTAATGACTCAATTGCTCGTTTTACACCAACTGGCATGTGGGACTCGAGCACCAAAATAGCCTGAAAAACAAGAAACCCGTGTATGTTATGGAAAAACAAGAGGCCTATTTATTTTTTCAAATAAAAGATAAAGGCTACGCACAAAATTATTCCCGGAGATGTGCAGAAACAGTACAAACTGAGGAAGCTTCAATTTCCGAGGTTTTTAAGTTGAAAATGACTTGCGTGTGCAGAGCGCAACCTATTCCATAAGGACCAGTGTCCATGATGCAGCTTGCTTATGCCTCATTTATGCCAATTTAAGAACAGCGTGACTCCGAACGCAAGGCCGGAGGGCTCAGGAACAGCGACTGAAACGGACCGACAGAACCGAACCATTGTTAACCGACTATTCCGTTTCAAAAACATTCCTGCTGGATTCACCAGAAATACAGGCTATTCTTTATGATGATGATAGAGGCAGCTGGCGTATTCAGATTTAATTGTTGCCTTCCGCACCGAAACAAATGGCACCATTTCCCCCCCCCCCCACCAGAGGGAAAGTGGGTTATTGTTCACGCATGCAATCTGCATGACCCCGAACACCAATCACAGATCCCTCCGAGGCAAAATGCACACGAGGTTTCATTTACGGAGCTCTCGCCGATGGAGGAGCACAATGGCGCCTTTTTCAGGCTCGTTGAGACAGCGGGGGATTCGGCCATGCCGCGAAACGTTGTGGTTCTGTTCCTCTGTAAGCGAATCTGAAAACGGTCGTTTTATTTTATTTGGGGTAGTTATGGGCCCGCCAGAGCCAACTGTAAACTTAGCGAAGCCGGTACCTGGATTGTACTGAAAACACTTTTGCTCACAAAACGGGCACAAATGAAAATAAACCAAAAAATATATATAAAAAATCATGTGCTCCACAGGCAGAAAGAGGGGAGAACTCTAGAGGAACTCCCTATATGGGCCTCCCACAGGTGTGCACAATTTACTGGGGGGGCTCCATCCAGCCCTTGTGGCAACTAGCACCTCCTACTGGAGGCAAAGAGACATTACGTGGATAACATCGCTTGTCTATATTATTCTTTTGTACCCAAGAGGTGAGCACCATTATGGCTGTTCTCAGAAAAGCCCCGGAGGCAATGCAGAGGAGAGGAGACAGACGGCCATACCACAGGGCTTTAGGCACCACTGCCCTCCTGCCGACAGTTCCGTAACCAATGGCACGAGACCGCTTCGTGCAGGCTTCCATGGATACGAGCAGAAGCACAGTATCCCCCACCTTTGCCCGTTCGGTCCTGTACGCTCATGGGTACACCATGCCAAAACAGGAAGTAGCACAGCGCAGTTTGCCTTTTTATTTTTATTATCCCCAACTACAGGAAATGATCTTGCGACAGCCTGGTGCGCTGGGGTCAAGACGTTTTTCTGGTTTCCGGTAGGAGCCCTTAAATTGCTTATTCGATTTCCACAAAATTCTGAGAAAAACAAAATTACAGGAAGGGGGGAAAAAACAAAGATGTTGAACTCCCTAAATATTGCGACACTCCCATGTGCTCGGGGCAGTGAGCGCGATTAAGTGTCATTGTTCTCTTCAGCGGCTTGGCTCTCCGAAACGTACCGCGCAGCGGGTTCCGCTGCAGTTCCAGCGAAACGACACACGTCACCGCACCCGTGCCGCGACGCCACAAACCAAAACAGAGGAAGGCACTCACCACTTTGTGTAGAGCTCAATGGCACAGGGAACCAGCTCTTCCTTGGAGAAGCTTGTGTATTCTGCCAACTGGCCTGGCCAGACAGAAGCTGGATTGGGCAATGAGACAAGAGGGGGCGGGGGTTTAGGATCATGACCACAAGGCACACTGCCCTTCTGCCATTTTATATCCGTTATTCGGAACCACCCATTTCCCCCTCCCAGAGTTAACAAATAAGAACATTAACAGGACATTTTTTAATTTTTTTAATCGGGGCAAGGATTCTAAAAAGCTGGGCTATAATGAACGCACAGCTCCTGCACAATCTAATGCAAAACTTAAGGCTTTACATTTTCACAAGCCTTGTATATAAAATTAAATGCCTTGTAATAGACCCCAGTAAAGACTGAAGACATTTTACATAACTTTACATACTGTATTCCATCAAAGAGGACAGCGCACGTTTTGGGAAAATTAAATTAACGACGAATAACTTTAGGAGACAGGCGCAATCACAGAAAAGGACAGATTCCCCTAAACGGCACACAGACAAGCGGGCGCTTCCAGAACCCCGCAGTGCGAGGCGGGGCGCGCAGGCGTACCGTGGTGGTGCAAGGCGCGCGTGAGCAGCAGGGCGGCGCTGGCGAGCCGGGCCGGTGACGGCAGGGTGAGGGAGGTGTAGAGGAGGGACAGCTCGCAGATGTAGCTGAGGAGGTGGGTGCCTCGCCTCTCCAGGGGGGACAACGCCAGAAGCACCTCCCCGTAGTCCAGAACCGTGGGAGTCTGCAGAGAGGAGAAAATCAACCAATCAGCACGCACAAACCAAACCCGAGGGAGCACAGGCAACCAATCGGGACAATTTAAACATCGCCGATGTGGGTAGGGCATCACACTAGGCAAGTCTGCATGTCAGTGTGTCTGCATACCAGTGTGTGTATCGGTTTACATCTATCTGCATTCCTTCTGTCTGACTGCCGACACTTCCATCTGTCCGTCCACTTACCCGGATCTTTCCGTCCAGCACAGAGATGACCTCGCCCATCATCCTGACTAGGTCCTCGTACTTGTAGGTGTTGTCCGTGAGCCAGACAGCCTCCCGGATGGTCAGGATCTCCTTGCTGATGTACCTGTGGGACGGCAGGAGAAGGTCAGGACGCTAGCCTACAGCCCAGTATCACTGTCTAAGGCGGGGTTAAAAACCATGGAAAAAGGGGGCCCGGTTGGTTCATCGTCTTCTAGTGCGTGGATGGGTCCCACAATCTGGTCATTTAAAGCACTGTTCTAGTGCATGGATGGGCCCCATCGTCTGGTACCTGATCAGGCACTGTTCTAATGTGTGGATGGGCCCCACGGTCAGGTGTCGGTTAAAGCGCTGTTCTAGTGTGGACGGACCCCAGAGCCTGGTATCGAACCCAAACTGTGCCAGTGTATGGACGGACCCCACAGCCTGGTATCGGTTAAGGCGCTATTCTAATGTGGGGATGGGCCCCATCAGCCTGGTATCGAACCCAAACTGTGCCAGTGCATGGATGGGGCCCACGGTCAGGTATCAGTTAAGGCGCTGTTCTAATGTGTAGATGGGCCCCAGCAATCTGGTATGGAACCCCCAGTGCGGTCAGCTCACCGGGTGCAGACGACCATGCAGGCGATGCCCAGCAGCTGTAGCCGGGCCTTGGGCACGGCATGCAGGGCCAGATAGCGGTCCACACAGCTGACCGTCACGTGCAGAGCAGGGCTGGAGAAGTCCTTCATGGTGGTCACCTCAACCAGCCAGTCCACCAGAATATACCTGGGGGAACAAATAAACAAATAAACAAAATGCATTTCTCCACAGGAGGTCCTGCAACATTCCCCATCAATCAAAATTGTGAAATTGATTGCCGCCGGGATGTTGAAACAACTCCAAATCAAATCCAGAGAAGAGGCTGAAAATCCCCGGGGAGCAGTTACCCCCCTCTGCCTACATCGCTACGGCAAAAAGCCATAAATCGTATGACGCGGTTTATTTTATCCACACAAAAAATGCGCGGTTAAAAAAATAAAATAATAATCAATGCGCACGCAGAGTAATAGAGTCACCCTACGGGTCGGCACGCAGCGAGCCGTGTGGCCGGGCCGTTCGGATACGGCTGAAGGCCTGGGACACTGCCCGCCTCCCCACGCGCCTCACCTCATGGTGTCGTTAATCCCGCGGCGGAGCAGGTCCTCGGCGCGGCGGTGTGGGGCGGGGCACAAGCGGAACACCTGGGTCACCAGGTCGGTACAGGTGCGCTGCTCCAGGCCCAAAAGGTTCCCACCGCAGCACAACTTGGCCAGAGCCAACTGAGGGAGAGAGAGAGTGAGAGAGAGAGCATGATCCCCACTGTTACCTTCAGGTTATTGTGGTTGCTTTGCAGTTTACTTTAAGCCCCCCTCCCACCTGCAAAATCTCATTTATTTTTTAATGACACTGCTGCTCAACTGAGATCCATCCCCACTGGGGACAATAACTGTTACCCAAGACACATTACGCGACAGACAATGGGCACAGAAATTGTAATTCACACCATTAAAGCATTTTACAGTTGGAGGTTCACAGTATGATCGGGGGAGAGTAACAGTCACAAAAACACTGAAAGACTTTGCACTGTGAAAACAAATTTCTCTCAAATAATAATAACACAAATTATTATTATTATTTATTTTTATTTAAAAAAAGGACAACACGTTTCACTTCCTGGCTGGCCCATTATTCTCCTTTCCAACTGTAGAACTGGAACCAAGCTGGCAGGCTCACCGAGTTCATGTCCTGAGTGGACTTTGACCGTTTTCATTGTGGAGCCGATTTGTTTCAGCTTAGCCGACCAGTCTGTCAGCGGGTCTGCTAGCAAGCGCTACAAGGTCACCATGCCAACACGCGATGAGCGTTCAAAACAAAATAGCTGCTACTTATTACCGAGGATAGGCGCTACAGATTTGCGGAAGTTAAAGCGAGCTTTCCCCCTTGTGCCAGCTCTAGAGGAAAAGGACTGTTACAGGTGGAAAATTAACAAGTTTAAAAACAAAACGACATTCATTTTATTTATTCATTTATTTTTTTTAATAAAGCGTTATTTTACAGGTTCCCTTGACTGAGATGAAAGCGCCAGTCGGAAACACGGACAGGAAACACGAGGCAGGCCGTATGGAACAGATTTCACTGGTCCGGCCTGAACCAGACTGAACCCCTACAGGCACTCTCATACAAAGGGCTCCAAAAATAGCAGGGGGCAGGGGGGGTTGTTGAGGGGACGAAAAGACTAAGGCAGGGGCTGTTATACACCCTCACGTTTCAACCTGAGCCGGCAGCTGACACACCAATCCGGCCCATTTCTCAAAAAGGATTATTATTAGACGGGCTAAAGATGAGACTGAATACCAATGAAGGACTTTAGGCGCCATCTTAAGACTTGAAAAGGCAGTCCGTTCTCTTCAGCAGGTGGTGGAGTGACCCTTGGGGATCGTTACAAGGGTGGGAAAGTGAGATTGACACGCACTCGGGCGGGGGGGGCACTAACCTGTGCTTCCCAGCATCCCTTGGCCGCGTAGTCCCTGAGAGTCCGCAAACACTGGAGGTACCTGCCTGGATCCGCCACCTGAGGGGGGGGGGGGGGGGGGGGGGGGGGACACAGAACAGAGGGTCAGGGTGACACTGAATTTTAACAGACCGCGGAACAAACAGAATGCCCTAGCACCCACTTCAGGTATAACAGGGTTCAAAATGAACACCCGCCACCAGCCCAATGCTGTTAAAATTCTGATTGTGGCAAGGAAGATTTTTTACTCTAGAAGCCAATTTAGCCGGTAACCAACCAGGTTGTGTTTATATTGTAAAAGGAAATGTGAATGGTTAAATGTTGAAAAAAGTTAACTTCATACCAATTGAAACCCTTGGTCTTAACACTAATGTTAATGGTGGTAAATACAGTTGAAGTCAGAAGTTTACATACACTTAGGTTGAAGTCATTAAAACTTATTTTTTAACCACTCCACAGATTTCATGTTAGCAAACTATAGTTTTGGCAAGTCAGTTAGGACATCTACTTCGTGCATGACACAAGTAATGTTTCCAACAATTGCTTACGGACAGATTTTCACTTTGAATTCACTATATCACAATTCCAGTGGGTTAGAAGTTTACATACACTAATTTGACTGTGCCTTTAAATTTTTCATATTAGGTCACATATCCTTTGCAGGCCATAACTTCCTGTTGTCTGTGACCCAACAACATAAAAAGACTCTTGATATCTTATTTTCTGGTACTCTTACAAGCGGTACTATAACGTCTCTGCAATTGAATGGATTTCTATGGAAATTGGGGGGTGGGACTAGATTTAGCTGTAAATTATGCTGGAACAGTATGGAATACATGGTTGGTAAAATGGCTCTAAGTCATCAAGGGTCTGACGTATCAAACGAGCCTCAAATAGTGCAGTGCCAACAGTGTAACTCCATTACTCCACGACGCCTTTACAGCTTTGTGAACTAATCTGGGGATCGTTTACACAGTGGGTTTCTACGGCTCTCTGGGACCATGCCCCTCCCCTGCCCCCACCCGGGACTTTGACTCCACACCCCTCAGGACCACCCACAGGCCAGGTGTGAAATGAGGGCCTTCGCTCTAAACTTTGAATGAAATGTAAAAAAAATATATATATATATAAATAAATATATATTCTGTGTCTGTAAAACGTGTGCTCGGTGCGCACGAGCGTCGGACACGGATGAAATTTACACTTTCAACCCGAGGCCTCGCCTCGCCAAAGGCTCCCTTTCGGTCCCCAAGGCGTGGGCGCAATGCCCATCGCAGGAGGGCGTTTATAACCCCGTTAGACCAGAGTAATCGAGCGGGAGCGGCGTACCGCCGTCGTGCGCCGGTGCTCCCACAGCAGGTAGGCGCTCTGCAGGCATCCGTGACGGGACGACTCCTCCAGCATGGCCAGAGCCTCGCTACGCTTCTCCTCTTCCTGACAGACACACAGACGGCAAAATGATTCACTCAGCACATGCCAGAAAAGAGCAGGTCAATGTGTGAAACAGCAGGAGAGAACAGTTAATTATGTTTTTTTGTTTTGTTTTTTTTAAACAGTTTAAAACAGTCCCCAACCTTCTTCCTGAGATCTACAGTCCTGGAGGTTTATATTTCAACTCTATTTTGGCACACCTGATTCTACAAATTAGCAGCTCAATGAGATCTCCAGCTGTTGACCGAGATGTGCTTTGTTAGGGTTGGAGTGAAAATCTACAGGAAGGTAGATCTCCAGGAACAGGGTTGGGGGACCAACTGCATTTGACCTGCCCAAACTGACCCGGAAAATAGCTAATCTTAAAGGGGACATGAAACACTCACGTGGCTCTGGTTCATTTGCTTTCCACCTTAGATAAGAAATGGCCCTGCATTCAAATCTGAAATCGACCCGTATTTGCTAGAAAAATAAAACTAAAATTAGCTTCTTCCCCTACCCCCACCCCCACCCCCCACGAGTGAGTTTTGTTCAGTAATACATCCCGGGGTAATACAAAAACGTGTTTTTTTTGTTTTCCCCTTCACGATTCATCATTGAGCTCATCTAGCAATAGGAATAGACCGAGCAGGCGAGACGAACCAAGCCTAGCTTGCTTCAAGATGGCTGCATCCTAGTGCAAAAACAGCTAATATGGGTCGATTTCAGATTTGAATGCAGGGCCATATCTTATCTAAGTTGAAAAGCAAACGAACCAGAGCCACATTACAGAGCGTTTCAGGTCCTTTTTGAAGTCATTTTTAAAAAAAACAACAACTTGGTCTTAGTGGGAAAACGGATGGATTTAAATAGATATGCACATAAGCGAACATGAATATCCTGTGCCTCCTATTGATTTCCATGTCACCTGTGCTCTATTACAAAATGTATTAGGCAGCTAGAATTCTATAGCAGCACACCCCCCCCCCCCCCCCCCCCATTTTTTGCACATAGCGATAAGATAGAGCACTGTAAGTGTTCTGCCCAATCTCACACAGCATTGAGGGAAATCTGGACAGAGAACACATGACGACCTTATTAATGCCTGTAGATTTCAGCATGAAGGTGCCTTTAACAACACAGCAATGTACCTTCTAAAAGAAATCAACTCCTGTGCCCCCGCCCCCAAATGACCTTTAACAAAATGCACCCACACACTATGTGCCCACGCTAGTGGGGTCTTAAGTGAACCCGCCTGCATGAGACAGAACGGCGGGGGGGGGGGGGGATCAATAATCTTTTGAGGTGAGGTGGGGTGGTGTGGATAATCCAATCTGTGCTGATGAAAAGCCAGGCTGCATCCCGTGGCAGAGCTATACTGAACTCCCCCCAAAGCCCTGCCTATATCCCCCCCCCCCCCCCCCCCCCCCAGACACACACTTACATCGAAGAGCTGAAGAACTCTGGCCAGACAGTGCAGCAAAGAACCCCTCTTCTCCTACAGAACAGAAAAATGTCAAAACCATTTCATTGCAATAACAAAGAAAAACCTTTTCCATAAAAAGTAATCAATCACCCTCAGGGATTAAAAAAAACAAAAAAAAAACACAAATACACAAGAGAATTAACGACCTAACAGAATCGGGCACAATTTATTCTTTTAATACGTATATAAAAACAGCTCCTTTCCAAAGATTGGCTCCCTCAACCAGCTGCTACCCAAGTGCAGGAAAATAAGTTTTGATTTAAAAACAAAAACAACAAAAAAGTAAGATTCATTCGATGAAACTGCAATCCTGCCCCGCCTCATTAATCTCACACAAAAGGGGGAAAGGCGGCTCTCCGTTCGACATCATTCCACAGCTCTCACTTTATCTCAGTTACGAGGCGGTGAAACGGCCGGTCTGGCGGGGGGGCCGCAGCTGCACCGTCTGCAACGGCGCCATCCCCATTCAGCTACTCTACGTGACCCACCGACAAAACTTCACCTCAGGATCAAAGGTATTATCTAGAGGTTGTTGAACAAGGAGTCGTTTCAAGTTTTTGCCGTCAAAATGTAGTCAACGTTAAATTCCGTTGGTTTAAACAAAAATTATATTTAGTGGATTATTATTTCATATCACAGGTTGAACCTGCACTTGGCGAGTTAAAATTGAGGGAAAGGAGGAAGAAGCACTCCAAACACCCTTTGACTAAGAAATTGAGACTTAACCCCGCCACCCCCACTCCATTCTTATACATCATGGAAGGAGGTGTCACAAAAATTAATAGAAGAAAGTATCACTTGCTCTAAATGGATATGAGGGAGAAGTATCAGTGCAAGGATTGGACATCCAGGGCTGTTCATGCAGTTCAGTGGCGCTTTTGGTGTAAAATTGGTGTCTGAGCCAAGGAGATTAGGGCCGTCAAACCATAGGTCGTTTTGAGCAGCCGGACCTTACAAATGCACCCCCTAGGGGTTGTGCTGGGGTACTGCAGGCCAGCATTTCAACCAATGAAAACACAGAGGAGGAAGTGGGCGGTGGGGTTGGAGGGGGCACCGACACCGGGGCACTGGGTAGCGCGTAGACTCACCGTATGGGCGTCGCACTCAGCCTTCAGCCGGTCGAACACCACGGCCTTGCAGCAGCTCCCGGAGGGGGACCACGGCGGCCGGATGAAGACCCAGACGAAGGGATCGGCCCCCGCGGGGCGCAGGCTCTCCGCCAGGCTGAAGAACCACGCGGCCTTCCTGCCGCACACCTCCGCTCGGCCCTCGTCGCTCAGCGACGCTGCGCGAGAAGAGACGGCGAGAGAGAGTAATGTGTATCAACTCACATTAAACTGTGCACACATACTGAGGACAGAGGAAACGCACACGTCGGTCAGAGCCGCTTCAAAACTTACGCCCTTCGTTGTACAAGTAAGCGATACCCAGTTTCACAGCCGCTTCAAAGTTCCCTTTCTCCGCCGCTCTGAAACAAGAAAATAAAATTAAAGCAAACCACAAATAAAGAAGAAAAAAAATAATTTAAATAACGCCATCTGCGGTGCAATTTGCCGCGGTGAGAGCAGGGGACGCGGCTACCTCTCAAAGAGCCAGACGCTTCGAGGGGCCGGCCAGCTGTCCTTAAAGCTGACCTTGGCCCAGACGCTGGAGTGACCGTCGATGATGTCCCGGAGTCTCGAATGTACCTGGGGAAAAAAACAACAACAAAAAAACAGGAGGAGAGGGGTAGAGCTTTAACAGAGGCATCTGTAAGCATTACACCTGCACGCCATCTTAGTCTTATAGTTGCAAATACCTTTAACCCCACAAACGCCAAACTACCTCCTCTTCATTTGTCAAACCTGCTGTGTCCTCACTTCATTTTTGGTAATGCAGCAGGTATTTCACAAAGAGGTACTAGTTTGATAGGGACTGTGTGTGTGTGTGTTTGTGTAAACCAGGCAGAATGAGTAAACGATATAGTAATGAGTGTGTGGCCTCACCCAGCTGTGAACACTACAGCCGCCAGTGACCGAAATGCCTTCTGTTTGGAAAACAATCAAAAGGCCCCTTTCTCTCTTAGACACTATGTCCTGGGGTGTTTTGCCTTCTAAACACCAGAAAAGACTAATCTAATCTGTCCCCTCGACTTCTTCTACGCTTGTTTGCTCCGGACAACAGGCAGCCTGTATTCCTGTCCATAGCGCAGCAGCTCCGGGCTAGACTCCCCATCTAGACATATTTCAGAGCACAAGATCGACCCCGCCCCCACCCCTATTTAGAAATACTAATTAAATTGATTTATTTCGCCATACTGTAGCTGTTAGCGAAGTTTCACATTGAGGTGCAGAAACTGTAGGACTCAGACAGTGCCGAGGTGCATATGCACGCGCGCGCGTGTGTGTGTGTGTGTGACTGCGTGAATGTGTGTGTGTGTCGGAGTACACTCACAGCTCTGATGGACAGCAAATCCTCAGCAGAGACACACTGGAGCACACACAGGAGAACTTCATCAGGGAGCGACAGCAGAGTCAGGGAGGGGAGACGCTTTCTTACTCGCCTCTTTGCCGGCACCGAGAAGCACTTTGAACAACGGCAATGCACCACTGGGGGGGGGGGGGGTAAAAAAGACAGAAAGAGTTAATCATCCTCACACCCAGTTAATTAATTATCCTCACACAAGTTCATTACATTTTAAGGTACGATAAGCTATGCTTATGGAACATCAGTGGGGAGGGAAACCAAATTGACAAATGTCCCCCATCAGCTCCCCAGATAGGGCCCCTGAAATAGCTTGGTTACATCTGAATGTTATACCAAATACAGAGGTGCACAATGGCCCACTGCCCCACCCAGGATTTGAAGATGCAGTCTTCTGGTTCTGGTGTAACGTAAACTCTCAAACTGGCCGACACCCCTTCCCTACAAAGCCAACAACACGTAACGTTACATCCATGCTTCTCAGTGGCTACCTAGCATAAGTTACATAACGCTAGATGGGTATTTTTCAAAAATCAACTCCAAAATAGATAACCATTTCGGTCTCTTAAGCTAAGGGTCTAAATTAATATCCTCGAATAAATCCTTTGAGCAATGCATGCCATTCTTTCCAGCCTAACGTTATGCGTTCTTGTCTAGAGTCAGTTAACGTTAGGTTACCATTTTTACCAGCTAACGTTAAGTTCTCACTAAATATTTTCACCAACACAGTGGACAAAATATGGACAAAAATCTGTTAATTTAGTAAACTAGCCTTAGGTAATATGACCAGCTAACGTTAGGCAACAAGACAGATATAATATATTTGTATTTCAATTAAGTTCGTACAAGTTTTCAGTCGATGTGTTCATATTCTCCCCGAGCACCACACCAGACTAAGCGCCTAATTTTCCCTCCGACCCAGCAAGCTAAATTAGCAAGCGTTGAACTATCAATAAAGTCTGTTTCCATTAGCTATAACGAAGCCAACTTAACAAATTGACATTTAATCTAAATCACAAGGCATATGTAATTACCCTTAGCGAAAATTAAAGTAATAATTTATTTCATAACTGCTGTTAGGTGCAGAAACCCAGCGAATGCTAGCCAGTGTTGCCATGTCCGCAGTTTTACAGCTAAATTGGCAGACTTTCAAAGTGCAGTCACGGGTAAAAATTAAAAGTCTTAAAGCAGCACTTATTTTAAAAAGTAAAAATGTGATGATTTCTATTTAAAATACGTTGGTTTCGGTTAAAAATATATTTTGGGTTAGTTTTGATTCGCCATTTAGCTGGAAAGTCTTGCAAGATCTGGCAACCATGGTGCTAGCTCGCCTTGCTTGACCTCCCTGTGTAACGTTAGCTGATAGATGCCCAACTGTTGACTAGCTACTAGCATCCCTAGCTATATTGAGTTATGGGTAATTGTATAGGTTAGCTTCCAATATGAGAGGAATATGCATAGCCTGCTAAAACCCTTGCTAACTTAGTAAGCGATCAACTCCGTAGACAGAACCAACTTGAATAAGTTACACTGCTAATGCTAGCTAGTCATCCAGCCGAAAGATAACCAATCAAAATGTGCAGCTAGTAACTCATTTATGCAGCCTTTTCATCGCTAAAAATAAACATGATCAAAGGACCAACTTTAACTGAACTCAAATTTAACAACTAACATTTTTTGAACAATCACACAACGTACATTTAACTTAGGACTTAACTTACCTCCCGCTTTCATTTCAAGTTTTAGCCGAAGGAATTTAGCAAAGTAACGATACTGTACATACAAAAACAGCTAGCCAACACTATGGTTGTGATCTAACAAAACTAAAACAGTATAGATTGTGCTAATTAACAGTTTAGGAACTTTGGTTAGCAATGCAATTACTAATTTAGCTGGGCAGGTAAGTTAAGCTAACTTGTCAATGAGACGGGTGAAACCAATTTAGCTAGCTAACCTTGCTAAAGTTTTGCAAGTGCATGCCTCCAACTCGAGTTTTTTAAGTTCCTCCCCTAATTTGGCTTAGCACCGCCCGCGCACTCCGTTTAAATATCAACTTCAACTCTCCATTGGTCGACGCAGTGGCACGCCCAACAAGCTAGGAAAGACGGTCTGATTCGTCTAGAAAAAATATCACTCTCTGATTGGCTCTTGTTCGCAGTAATGGAAAAAAAAACACCTGATTGGATAAAATAATGCGATTTCGAATTACGCGTTTCCAAATTTATACCACGGTATTGGTCGCGGAGTGCGGAAACATCTAACATCCAATCGGTGGTGTTACGATCTGGGATATGTAGTGAACTACGAGACTGTTCTTTAAATGCACGATATTTAAAGAGACAAGGATCACATTCTAATGTAAATTCAAGATGCTTTGTCTTATCAAGTGTTAATTTCCACCAAACGTACAATCTGTAACTAAGTAGTTGGAATGTTATGTATGTGAAGTTAATGTTAGCTTAGTCTCCGAAATTGCTTGAATTTGTTACTGAAGAGGCCAGAGTTCACCAGAGCAGTTTGATTGAATCAGTCTTGGCCAAGAACATTTAATGTGTGGCCAATAGGCCGATTATAAAGTGTGAAGTAGTACTGGAGTCAATTTAGTTTTTTGAATAGTTAATCACTATTAAATATGATTGTATCAATCTTACCTTAATCATTGATCACTTCCCCTTCAATATTATTTAATTAATCACGTTACATGTTCATTGTAATCCATGTGATTTGGATTTCCTTTATTTGTTTGTGAAATAATTTATTTGGAAGACACTGAAACAGCTGAACTTACAGTAAAACTCCAAACTTGGTACTAAAATAAAATTACAGCAGTTAAAACATACAATACAATCAATTATTGTTTAAAAAAAACACACATACAATAAAAGTAAACTTAACATAGAGCAGGGGGTGCACAACTCCAGTCCTGGAGGGCTAGTCTGCATGCTGGTTTTTGTTCCAACCAATAACCTTAGTTTTAGTTTTCTTACAGCTCTATGAACTATGCTGGTTCGCTTCTGTACTTGAGCACAATAACATTTTTATGATACACTTGCAGTATGTGGTTTTAGCCGGTGCTTATATAAATGGGTGAACTTGTTTTGACCTGTCCCGCATCACGTGATTTTGTGCAAAACTAGTGCAGAACACGCCCATTCGTTCATGGCCGGGAGGCCTCATGCTTGCAAAACGAGTCCAACCAATGTCAGATCAAGATATGACTGAGATAATTAAATAATTAAGAGCAGAAGTTGGCACAAAATCCTGAAATGGATCTGTCCTTGTTGTTCACCCTTGACGTAGAGCCTACAAGTCGTCTGCTACATTACCTTGGGCCCCAATTTGGGGTTATAATTTAAAAGACATTATTATTTTTTAAGCCAGCAGCCACAACACCATGTACCCCGCTCCTGCTGCATGTCTGAAGCTAGGCAGGTGTGGGTTAGTTAGTACTTGGGTGGCACGCCTCACCTCCTGGGAAAACCAAATTGCTGTTGAAGTGGTGTTTGTGTGCCAGTAGGGGGTGATCTTCCCTCTGGTCAAATAAACCCCAATCCCCCAGTGTAGTAATGGGGACACTGCTGTAGGAGACGCAAGGTTTATTCCAATCGCTTATTTTATCCGTCCTCCTCTCCTTGGTCCTCACGTGCCCCAGAAGTCGATCAAGGTTCACCATCTTTAAGGACATTCCAAACCGCTAAATGCTCCTCGGAGGAGCGAGGAGTGGGGAACGAGGAGGCTCCTGGAGGGTGCTTCAGTGAGGAAACACAAGTGTAGCCTTCGCGGAAGCCTTCTCTCGGAACGTGTGACGTGTATAGAATTTTCCACCACTCGCCACATCTGCCACGTTGCAGGCACACCACAACACAAATGCAATTTTACCGTTCCTTTCCATTTACTATAAAGCGCTAATCCATAATGACACTCATTCTATATAACTAACAAAAGCTATGTTTATTTTATTCATGAAAAAAAAGCTAATAAGCTAATAAGCATTAAAGTTAAGCACGTAAGCATAATATGACGCTGACTCTTGATTGAGCAAGGACACTGCATTTGCCTAATGCAGGTTGCCTCGATTCCTCCATCCTCATATCTGATCCTTGCATCCTTTTCTCGCGTCCTCCATTGGGCGGAGCTAAGGAGCGAGGAAAGGACGCGAGGATAGGATGCAAGGAGTGAAAATAAGCGATTGGAATGAACCCGCAGTCTTTCAGTTGGGGCGTTAAACCGAGGTCCTGATTCACTGTGGTCATTAAAGATCCCACATCACTTATCGCAAACATTAACGGGTTCCCCGGTATCCTGGTTAAATTCCCAACCTGGCTCTCTCAACCAGCCAGGCTCTCTGCTGCAAAATGGCTACCGTGCATCACCCAGGTGGGTGCTACACATTGGTGGTAGTTGAGGTAGAGTTTCTCCCTTGTCACTGTGTGAAGTGCTTTGTGTGTGTGAAAAGCATTATATAAATGAAAGCCATTATTATTCAAATCAAATAAAATGTATTTATATAGCGCATTTCACAACCAGATGTCACAATACGCTTCACAAAAAAACCTAGCCGAAACCCCCACAAGAGCAAGCCAAAGGCAACAGTGGCAAGAAAAACTCCCTGGTGTAAATAGTTGTCTTATTATTATGGCTAACTCATGTCACCAAGTATCATAGTATCATGGGTCTAAACTGGCAGCTCATTTTATGATCTAAAGCTGAAAATCTGTGTTTCCTCTACATGATATCAGACAGAGAAGAAGACCAGCATTATCTTGTGCCATTAAAAACTCATAAAGACAAAAATGAACAAGGAGACACATTTCACTATACTAAAAATCCCCTAAGAGTGGATTGTTCAGTTTCTATACAGCAGTCATAGCACAGGTCCATATTTTGGGAACACAGTTGGAAGTCCAAACAAGTATGTTTTAATACTTTTTCTGTTACACTTGTAAAATAGGAAAAAACAAGTAAAACTGTAATGCGACGGTCTTCAAGTTGTATCTGATCAATTATTTTAATTATTTTACATTTTGTGAAGTTCCACAGGCAATTATTAAGTTTTCACATTCATTTCAGATGGTACATGGAATCAGTTCAACAGCAAATCTGTTGCTTCTCCTCTCTCCACCCAGCTTGTTCCCTGGGAAAGTAGCAGCCATATGTTGCCTTGTTAGAGAACTTGGTGGCTTTCAGCAATGTGGTGGCAATCTGGAAGGACAGGACACCACATTGGTGGCAGAAGTATAGTAACAGTCTGTGAGGCCATGTGAGAAGGAGCCGTTAGGAGGAGCTGTCGCTGACAGCAGGAGAAAGTCTGCTTCACTGATGACCTTTCAGCAACTCCGCTGTATCTGGTGAACTGAAGGCCTTTCAACAGAAAATAGATACTTGCTTTTTATTTTTTAGTAAAATTGTTTTACGTTTTACGTAAATTTGGTAATACTTTTTATGGATAAAACTTATCCAGACCAACCGTATGTCGCCGTAAGTCAGATCCTGCTGGTTTCCCACAACCCCAGGCAAGTGAAGTGAGAGTAGTTGTGTTAATCCTATGTTTAGAGTACCGCCATGGCCAGAGTCCTTGATCGTTCGCAGATCTGTTTACAAAACAGACTTGTGCCCAATTTATTCATTCTTGTGACAAAGGATTACTCATCACGGGTGTGTTATTGCATGTCCATTACACTCTCATTCATTGCTACTTGGAATGTTGCTGATTTATGAACTTAGGCCTTTTTCTTTGCGCACCAATTGTAAGTCGCTCTGGAGAAAAAGAGCATCAGCTAAATGCCTAAAAAGTCAATGTAAATGTAGCCCCAATGTTGTACAAATTATTATCTAATTAGTGTGTTTTCTTCCCCTTTGTAATGGCCAATCATGCTCATGGTACAACACTCATCATGACCTGTTGTCAATTGATGATGATGTCGGCCACTGCTTGTTCTCACACCGCGGTTTGCGAGCACGAGTCGGAGGAAGACACTTTGTGTGCATCTTAACAGGTCAATTTACGGGCGCCGAATCGACCATAAACCGGAGTGCGATGAGACTCTACGCTTCCCGGCCGACTGATACCCTCCCATCCCTGGGTGACCTTTGAGCCAATTGCAATAATACCTTGCATTTATATAGCGCCTTTCTTGATACTCAAATCGCTTACAGTGATGAGGGGGAAACTCACCTCTACCACCACCAATGTGTAGCACCCACCTGGGCAGCCATTTTGCGCCAGAATGCTCACCACACATCAGCTGAGGTGGAGAGGGAGAGAATGATTATTAGCCAATTAAACTGGGGGATGATTAGCTGGCAGATTGAAAGAGCCAGGTTGGGAATTTAGCCAGGACACCGGGGAAACCCCTACTCTTTGCAATGAGTGTCATGAGACCTCGGTTTAACGTCTCACCCGAAAGACGGCATCTCCTACAGCCACAGGCATTGGGATTTATTTGACCAGAAGGAAGATTACCCCCTACTGGTCCACCAACACCACTTCCTGCAGCAACTTAGTTTTCCCAAGAGGTCTCCCATCCAAGTACTAACCAAGCCCACACCTGCTTAGCTTCAGCAATTCAGCAGGAGCAGATTGCATGGTGGTATGGCTGCTGGCTATAATTGTGCATCGCCCTGCAGGGCTGGCGGGCACAGTTAGTACTGGCGTGGTCCGGATTGAACACCAGACCATGCAGCCCACCCACGAATTAGAACACACTGCTACCCAACAGCTCATCATCAGAATTATCACCAACAATCCATCCATTATCTAACCCGTTTATTCCTGGACAGGGTCCCGGGGGGGGGGGGGTTAGAGGCTATCCCAGCATGCATTGGGCGAGAGGCAGGAATACACCCAGGACAGGTCACTAATCCATCACAGGGCACACACACACCATTCACTCACACGCTACCATTATCACCAGACATACTGTTCCATTCTCTGTACTCTGTATAGGAAGGAAGCTCATTCAAACATTTGGATGGCAACCTTGTCATTTATTTGCAAATACATAAATGTAGGATTGGGGTAAAAACATGAAAATAGCTTGAGGGAAGTTGCTCAAGCATTGTGAACCATCTATGTTATGGTTTTGTGCATGGACCTTCTCATTGTATTCATAATCTATCAGACAATCCACGCCACACAATACGGTCCTGTTTGTTTTGCCCAGAGCTGCGTTATCAGAGGTTTGTGTCACCATTCGTCCGTGACTTCATCGCCAAGCCTTGCGTCAGTCTAAGAATTATGGGACAATTTTGACAGTGTTCATTCAGAGAACTTGACGCTCAGACAGGATGCTTATCAATTCCCCCTCACAGAGCAAGAGAGGAGACGGCAGAAACTGAATGCAAAAGTGACTAATGCCAACAATAAAAAGAATGGCTAACATATGATGATTACTGAAGTCAGTTTGTGATTCCTTAAGCCCCATTCATCCTGATTACGTCACTTTCGCTCCCCAAATTACAGTTTTAAGAACCACCAGCTTATTGCAGTCGTGCTGTAATTTAATTTTGTGGAAGAATCATATGAAGAGGACAGAATTAACCTTTGCAGATGCATTCTGATTGTAGAAGCAGAGAAAAGGGATGTGTGCGCGCAGCTAAATCCTCAGTATTACACAGAGGTATTAAAAATTGCCTTCAAATTCAGGAGATGTTTTAATATTACATTACATGATTTTAGACCTTTTAAACCATAGCCGCGCCAAGTGCTATTCCTCACTTCCCACTCAAACATGCCAAATGCCACCTGATCTGCGTTCAAATTTAGCGAACACAGCTGAACGTGCGTGGCAAACATCTTTTCTTTGAACGGTTAAATTTGAACGGCTTTTTAAGAATGTTCCAAATTGTTTGCATTGCCGGTATCTTTAATTGAAATCTCCATGGGAACACATTTCCCTCAGTCCAGCGTCCATTTTTGTTCGCCGCAAACTACCTTTTCAGACCGTTCGCTTATGTTTGCAAACGTTTGCGGCGAACACAAAGCTAACGGAAAAAGTTTGAAATAGTTTGCAAACGTTCGCAAACATTCGTCTTGTTCGCTGAATTTGAACGCACCTCTGATGAAGTGCTTATATCCGCTGCCTTCCATTAGAATACGTGCACGTGGACTTCCTTTTGCCTCAACACACATCGTACCAAACACACCAGTTCACCTCAGGAAAAGGAAAAGGAGAAATATTCCTTGCACACTCACAATCACACACATGTGAAATGTTATTATGTACCAAGCACATCTCGCTGGATATCAATTGACACCTAATCAAATCGTCATTTACTGGGAAATGTCAGGCGTGTTGAGTGATTCGGGACATCTGCTTTAATGCGGTCTCCGTTTGCTCTGATTACATTACATTACAGGCATTTAGCAGACGCTCTTATCCTGAGCGACGTACACAACTTTTTTTTCTTCTTTTTTTAAATCATGTTTTACATAGCCTATTATCCATTTATACAGCTGTATATATACTGAAATGTGAAGGAATTTTCTATTTTACAATGTGTGTGTATTAACATAGAGACAATCACACTGTAATTATTAAGCTTTTATTATAGTTTTGATTATACGACAGAAGCAATTCAGTACCAAGGGTACAACGGCAGTGTCCTACCTGGAAATCGAACCTGCAACCTTTCGGTTACAAGGCCAGTTCCTTAACCATTATACGACACTGCCGCCCTAATAATAACTGATTACTGTTCAGTACAGGCAAATTACACGGTGGAAAGTCCAGGGGTAAGAAAGTAAAAGTCCTGCCACATACATCTTCCATCCATGGACTCAGCCAGCTGATTTCACTAATTACTTCTACCTCCTGGCTGAATAATAACTGTGCTAGTTAGCAAATCTAGGTGATTGGAACAAAATAGGCCTACTTGGGAGGATTTTTGCTTTATTTTTCTTTACCTGGTTTGTCCATTTCTATGGTAACACCTCTATGTTGCTTGGGTACGCTTTGATTTGCACTCAGCCATGCCCATGATCATTTACCTTGGTAACGTTTATTTAATAAAAAAAATGTTTTAACTCAAAAGCACATGCAAAGTGAGACAGGAATATATTTGCAGTGGTTGCCATGCACACATTTCCGGGCCAATGTAATTAGGCTTGCCCTCAGAAAATTACATTTACGCGCAATTCTGTGCTTTCTTTTGACAGACCCTTTTTGTTTTCAGCACAGGTGTCCTAGTTAATCGAGCTTGATATAAAATTGAATTTAAACGGGAGAAGATAGGCAGCGGTTGTTCCAAGCGCGATGAAAGGGTCTGATTCAGTAATTACTGCACTGACACCCGGAGTCATTTGGAGCGCAGAGAAATCACTCGTCAGAAAATTCTGCACTACTCACAGTTGTTGTTTTTTTTATTTCATAAGGTGGTGTCACAGCTTTCATTGATCCGAACTCTTGGGGAGCCCTTCAAATAAGACAGGGCCTGGGACCCCCAGCGCTTTCACGCACAGCATGGAGGCTAATCACAGGCAGAGCTAGAACAGCACAAGAAAAAAAGTTACTGAATAATTGCCCCCCTTTCCATCTTTCATTTTGGCGTGCTTAGCAGGACAATGATTATACGGTAATCAACAATGAGCAATGAGACTGTTTCTTACTGATGGTCTCTCTTTACTCGACAGTATATGGTCATTGGCCATGACCGAATATGACCGAATACGAATGAATCCCCGGATGAAACCCCTATTTCCAGGTTTTCGTTGAGGGATTCAGGAGCACACTCATCCACAGAACTGTGCACCCATCCGACAATTTCAGAAAGTAAGCCGGCAGTAAAAACTACAACTTGTAGTACAAGAGCAGGACATAGTACGAACTACTCTCTTTTTATTTTTGTTAAATCTATCTTCATTCATAATCTACACTTTGTAACCATTGTCATATGTAAACTGATTGATATTGTGAGAGGAGAGGGCACATAGTCTGAGTGGACAGGGGCAGGGAACAGGGATCATATTCGGTCACAGCCATACTAAACAGGGGTCTGAGTGGACAGTGGGCAGGGAACAGTGATCATATTCAGTCATGGCCATATGCTGTGTCCGAATACAACCCCTGTTCCCTGTCCACTGTCCCCTGTCCACCCAGACCCCTATGTGCCCTGCAGTGTGCGAAAAAAAAACCCCGCCGGGTTACTTACTGAAATTGTCGGACGAGTGCACAGTTCTGCAGATGAGTGCGCTCCTGAATTCCCTCAACAAAACCCCGGAAATAAGGAGTTCATCCTGGTATTTTAAGTGCCCCCATTTGTGAGAAAAAGTCTCCCACTCAAAAGCTTTTTGACAAAGTGGACTAAAATATGCGACTCCAAAGGGGGTTAAGGGATCGTATTCGGTCACGTCCCCAGTGTTGCTCATGTAATGACGAAGGGTTCATTTAACTCTGCAAGCGCTTCACGGCAGAAGAGTGGGCAATAGGCTCATCAGGCTACCAAGTCTTAGTTCCGTATCTAGTAGCTACATAGACTCTCAAGTAAATTCTGATAATCTGACGACTCTCCCTTCCTAATTTAGCTTTGCGCTTTACAGAAAAAACAGGAAGTAGGAAAATTGTGAAAGACTATTAAGCCTTGAGCCCATTATAATTATTTAAGTAAATAATCATAGTTGTTGGGCAGGTTGAGGTATTAAACTAGCTGGTAAACAGACAGTCCAAATAATATATAATTTATTCATATGCAGTTCAGATGGAGATACATCTAGGCCACCAGGTTGCGTGATGCCATGGGCTTGGATTAATTGTTTTCATTGCCTTTCTGTGATTCCGATTTCATTTTACTTGTGTTTGCTCATTGCACTGTTTTGCCAGAAGGTGGCGCTTTTGTGGTTGCACCCATTTGCAAGTTGTGACGCCCATCTACATTCAATAGGACCCAAGTACAGGACTGGAAGCCACTAATCGCAATGCGCTGGTATTACATTAACCAGCACTTATCGGTGTGCTCTCTGTTCCCCACTTCATGAGGGGCAAAGGGAATGACTGTTATTAAATGTACATGTTGCTAAGGGTGATGACGGACAAAATGAACGACTCTGCTAGGCACGCAGATTCGAAGGTCCTCATTGTCGGCATTCGTTCGGTGCTCTTATCCAGAATGACTTACGTGGCTCGCTTTCTTTAATACAGTCATTTATACGGCTGGGTATTTACTGAACCATTTCAGGTTACGTGCCTTGCTCAAACCTTGCTTGTACAATGGCAGTGTAGAATTATTGAACCGGCAACGTTAGCTTTACGTTCGGGTTCCTCACCATTTCGATACGCTGGCAGCTTGTAAAGTTAAACAACACATGAACGAGGCAGAAATGTTACAGAAATTGTTTTCAGTAAAAAAAAAAATTTTTTAAAGCATGCAAATAATAAATAATATGCAATAATTAAATCACATGCCAACATCTTTGTGCATGTTTGTCATTCCCTCTTTCACGCCACCTCTCTCTCTTTCCTAACACCACTGCCCACCCCCCATCTCTATTAGGCTGGTGGTATTTTTAGCCTGATCCATAGGGACAGAGTCATACGCAGTGAGAGATTCTTTGTTATGTAAAGAAGGTAGGTGGGAGACACAATGATGTGTTCATTGTGAAATTGTAATTGTGCGTGTGTGGGGTATAATTTCTCATTTGTAAGCCCTTTCCGTATCTGACATTTCACTTAATCACCGGTGTGCAATAACGACAAAAAGAAAACACCAGTTTTTTTTCACAGAACATTTGTGTGTTTAATACAGCTTTTTTTTTCTAAAATAGATGAAATATGCATATAAATACGTATAAATACACTTTTATATACATTGCAGAGTAAATTACAAACAAAATACACGTACATTCATCACCTGGCTAAAGGCAAAAACAGATTGTATCCATGTAAGCAATGAGCGCCCCTTGCATCAATGGACAGGAACCTTTCAGCAGGAGGTAGTTTTCCCTTTTTCCTTTAACTTGAAAAGATTGTGTGGCTGTGTGTGTGTGTGTGTGTGTGTGTGTGTGTGTGTGTGTGTGTGTGTGTGTGTGTGTGTGTGTGTCCATGGTCCACAGTGGCTGTGAAAATTCTGCATTCTAGGCACACAAGCAGTCTCTCTCTGGTGTGTTTTTCTCAATGGATCTGTAGGACTGTGTGTGTGTGTGTGTTTACTCTCTCTCCCTCTGTCTCTCTCCTTATCTCCCTCTCTTGCCATTTTTTATCAGTGTAGACAGAATAAAGATACTCAGGGTAAAATTGAGGCTCTATCCCTGCTGGGCTTCACAAACACAAGGCCGGCACAGAACAGATACGGCGCCCTTAATTAATTAAATGTTTTTATTATCCATCTTTCTTTCATTCGTTTGGTTTCTTTTTCCTGAATCCAAAGCGTACATGTTTGCGGTAAACCCACTGACGGCGAAGGCAAAGAATGAAAATTAATTAAAATTCCTTTTGCTGTGCATATCTCAAAAGTCCACCGGCCATTTCCCCCACTCTGGCAATATTTCACTCAACAGGCATCAGGGAGGGACTTACAGTAAACCCAAAAGAAAAAAAAAAGATTAACAGGCAGACAAAGCAGCCATTTGAAAAAAGATGAGCAACAATGCCTGCGCTGACAAGTGAATAACAGTTCCCACTGTGGGCGCGGGTCAGCGTGGACCCCGTGGCCCTGCGCTGTACGTGACTGACTTAGTATACCACTTGTTTTAAACAGGGGACGGTGCACAATAATCAACGTTTCCACGTGTGCCTCTACACAAGAGGGCCAGGTTTAATGGAAGGGCCGGTGTTATAGTCTTCCTAACTGTTGGGAACGAGGAGGCGCCTCCTGTTCTAGAACGTTGAGAAATCGGGGTTTTTCTTTCGTGAGTTGTTCCGATAACTGCCCCCAACCCCCCCCCCCCCCCCCCCCGAACACCATCTCACAACCACACACCGCCACCTCCTCCTGTCCTGTGAGCCCACCACGGCCCCACAAACACCAGGCCTTTGTTCACAAAGGCCAACCCAATATTTGCTCAATTGCAGTTGGATTGAATTTAAGAGGAGCTGCACTCAAAAACGCCTCATGAAAAGATCAGCTGTTAGAAAGTCATGAGTAAACACAATACCTTCCCCAGGGGCTCTCTCTCTCTCTCTCTTTCTCACTCACACTCTCTCCCTCCCTCTCCTCCGCTCTCTCTCTGTCAGTCTGTCTATGACTCCCCACCCCCCTCTCTTTCTCTCTCTCTCCGCTCTCTCTCTCTCTGTTCCATGTTACTTTAAGCCAATCTAGTGCACGACCTCCGTCTGCATTCTTTTCGCATCGTGAGGGCAGACCGAGGGTGTGTTTTCTGAGAGCCGTGGCCTGCGCATTTTCTAAACCTTGGCAGCATTTGAAAAGCATTTAGCTGCATGGGTATATTTTGGTCCAATCAGATAAGGATTTTCTTCCCGTCAAAAATAAAAAAGTCATTTACTGGTTTTGGCTGGCTAATTATACGAGTCATTCCATCTAGACGCGTATAACTCCCCAGTTCAGAGCTGTGCCAAATCACCGGGTACTTCCAGTAAAAATATACAACATATACAACCACACACACATGCACCCACACACAACATGCATGGACTACTGACATTATATTGTAGGCAAATGGGTGCAAACCTCTGTTTCTGGAGTCTTTATATTTGTTTTTAATAAACACCCAAAAAACTCAACAAGGCACACAAACTTATAAATTCTGTCAGCATTTCACTTCTTGCATCTTCCCTCGGTTGTTTGTATGTTTGTTTGTTTTGTTTTTGGTTTAAAAGCGTAATGAGCACCTTCCTTATGTCAAGGGGGATAAATGGGAATAGA
The DNA here is from genome assembly GCA_029718625.1 of Synaphobranchus kaupii. Lineage (NCBI taxonomy): Eukaryota > Metazoa > Chordata > Actinopteri > Anguilliformes > Synaphobranchidae > Synaphobranchus > Synaphobranchus kaupii. The sequence continues at coordinate 34,389,402 of CM056387.1, forward strand.
ATAAACCCAGAGCTACACGATTTTGCACCCCCCACCCCCCACCCCCCCCACCCACGAGTCCCACTGATCTCCCACAAACTCGGGAGCAGGCTCTGGAACAGTGCGCCCACGGAAGGGGCTTTCGGTGCGTCAGACGCTCTGTGATGCATGATGTGTAGACGGTCCTTATCGATATCACTGTCCTCAGAGCCCCTGCCCGCAAAACGTCCACGCGCCCCCCCCCCCCCCCCCCCACCCCCCGCGTGCAATTACGCAGGTCAATCGCGCGCCTCTCACACAAGGTGACATTTGTCGATCTTCGATCTTGCGTTATCCATCAATTCCTTCCCTTCCCTCCTTTATTGTTTTTGGATCTATGGTTGCTAGGCGCACAACACCTGCCCAAATACCGCAAATTAATCACCCGAATAGATTCTTTAATCATTTTACGCTTCTCGCCAGCCGAGAGCCTCACAGAATGGAGAGAGTAGTTGCTGGATATTTCCGGAAGAAAGGTTTAGTTCTGTCAACACTTTGCCCCAGGACACCGCTGGGGTGTTACCTAGAATTTTACCCCAAAGTCATCTGACCACAAAAATAAGGTTCCCTCACCCACTGCCCTCCACTGGCTTGCTACTTAATATGCTTGTACACAAGGCTGTAATCCTGAGCCAGGTACAGGTACATGAAAGGGATTCCACATACGGGGCACATGTAAAACATGTCTCATCAGTGCTTCACACACACACACACACACACACACACACACCCAACGACTCCCACAGAACCCATAGAGAACCCACACAGCAGCGTAAACGAGATATAAAACCGTAGAACTGACAGGATGACAAACCTCAGCATTTCCACGACACCCCCACCAACCCCACCCCCCCCAACCCCACAGCCTACTCTCAAAACTCGATGTCCTCAAATGTCCGCCGCACGGCTCCTGAAATTCAGCGGGGTCCTCCGTGTCAGTAACGCTTCCCCACGAGGAGAGCGAAACCCAAACCCGAGCCCTCCCCTCGGGGCCGCCGATGGAAAGCACGCGCGTCAGGCGAAGTCAGCACGCGCGTCAGGCGAAGTCAGAGGGGCGCGTGACGGGGGTGCGTTTGCCCTCGGGACGGGGTGCGTGTGCTCAGGTCGCAGAGCGGAGTCCCGCTGGAGCGAGGAGGGGAGGTGGAGGGAATTTTTGTTTTTGAGTCCCCCCCATGGGCACCGTGAGTGCTCGACCAGCAGAAGCCATGCCGAAAGTCCCGCGTCACTACGGAAAACAATTCTTCCCCGTGTGCCAGCGCAACCTCGCTCTTCGCGGGGGCTCAACTTCCTCCTCCTCCTCCTCCTCCTCCTCCTCTCCTCTTACACGGAATCGCTCCGTTTATCAGAATCACAGGGTTGGCCCGGGAACGCGTCCGCTCGCTCGCACGCACACACACGGCGGACCCATGCCGGCATCCCGCTGGCCGCACGTGTTACTGGAATGCTCGACGTCGGAGCGAGCGTGGCAACGACAGCGGTCCAGTCCAGTCCAGTCCAGGCCGGGCCGGGCCGGGAACCCGGATTTCCAGCGTGTCCCGGTTCTCCCGCTCGTGTTCCGCCGCCCCCCCCACCTCAAGAAACACTCCAACCTCCACCTTAAGCTCCTCCTCCGGAGTGTGGGTATACAGGATACACAGGCGATGAGGGCGGTGGGGGGTAGCGGGCGTGGGGCAGGGAGGGAGAGAGGGCCGAGCGTCTGGTCCAGGTTTTGGGTTACAGTCGCTGGCCCACTTCCCCCAAATTCACCGTCGGACGTCAGCAGGAGGAATGCAGAGGACTGACGGCGGCAATAAGACCACGGGCAGACTGTGTGTGTGTGTGTGTGTGTGTGTACGGCAGTCTCCTTGACAGCATGGTGTGAGTGTTTGTATGTGTGTTTACGCATTTCCCGGAGGCATTTCTTGACACCGCACACCTGTTTGAAGGTAACGGAGTGAGTCTAGTGGAAGCTCCTTCCAGGACGGCGGGCTCTGTCCATGCGTCCCCCCCCCCCCCCCCCCCCCCCCCCCAAGTTAGGTGTCAGACTCCCCAGGCTGTCCATCTCCCTCGCTCTCTCCCTCCCTCCTGGTGGTCCATCGGCTGAAAACCTGACCGGGCTCCTCCCGAAAAAAAAAGCGGCGATGCTTCTGCTGAGACCCCTCCACCTCCCGGGGGCCGCCACACAACCGCACTCACGCCCCCCCTCCTCGTGGGGGGGGGGGGGTCAGACGGTGCACTGCTCCGGGCCCGGGAGGGGCACCCCCTGCTTCCGTTTCCTCCTCTTCTCCCGGTGGACCGCCCAGCACGCGGCCGCCATCACGACCAGGACCAGGCCCACCCCCAGGAGCACCACCGACACCGCCTTGGTCAGCGGCAGGTTGTTGAAGGTGAACGCCACGCCCGTGCCGGCCACGCCGATCACCAGGGAGATGAGTCCGAAGGGGAAGATGCAGCGGTACCAGGACTTCTCCATGCCGCCCGTGGCCTGGGAGAGCCGCTCCAGGGAGGTCAGCGCCTCCAGCCCCTTAGGGCCCGTGGGGGTCCCGCGCCGCCCCGTCCCGGTCGCCGGGGGGTGGAGGGCTGCAACTGGCAGGCCAGGGGACTGGCGGTGCAGCCCATCCTGAAACCAGGGGCCTTGGGGGTGGGGTGGGGGAAGGGGGGGGGCGTCCCGCGGAGGTGGTGGCGAAGCCGGCGAAAAGCAGATCTGGCCCGGGAGTGAAAGTAAGCAAAACCGCCACTTCCAAAAAAAGAAAACAAGAGAGGAAACCTACATGAACACTAAAAGAGAGAGAGGAAGATTGGTGGGTCTGGAGGTTTTTGAAAAGGAATCCACTCAAATTTCTCTCTTTCTCTCTCACGCTCTCTCTCTCTCTCTCTGTCTCTGTTGCGCTGGGCTCTTCTCCGCTTCAGTGCTCCGGCACCATACTCTCTGCTGTTCTGCTGTTCTGCCAGGGCCGGTCAGGGGAGATAAACGTAGCCAAGGGCAGGGGTGGAGACAAGGGGAGGCGGGTGGGCGGGCACGGCGCACGTGATTGGCCGCCGCCTGAACGTGACGTCAAGCACGAGAGGGGGACTTTGGAGGAGGGGCGGAGGGGTGAGTGGGGGCAGGGGGGGGGGGGGGTGGGGGGTGTGGATGTAGGAATGAGAGTTAACTATTCCAGTGCTGTCTCCCCCAGTTCTCCTCTCTCTCTCTCTCTCTCTCTCTCTGTCCTTCTCCTTCTCTTCACACTCTCTCACCAAGCTGGAAAGTACTGAGTCCTCAGGGGGAGAAATATAAATCCAATCACTATCTCTATTGAGTAGAAGGAGAAGGAGGATTTAAGTGTATGCTGCTCATTGATCGAGAAATGTAGCAGGAAGCACAATGACTCCCCAAATTGCCTTTTCTCAACAAGCTGTAGATCACGCTTTCGCTGTCTCGTTACGCCACGCACCCCACATCGACATGGCAACCACATGCAACGTGTCCCCCTTGCCGTTTGCCTGCACCGGCGACGGCGCACAGGCGTGTTCCTGTAGATCGCCGACACCCACGCGCCACTCACCCACACGCAGGCTCCTGCAAACTGCCAAAATGAGGACTGCGAGCCGCTGATGTCACACCAGTTATCAAATCAGCCGGTGTCTTTTGCGGGCGACGCCATGGGAATATATACCTTTTGATGTCGCTGGTCATAAAAATAGCACAGATGTCCATTTTTGGAACATCTTCCTTTAATTTTATGACTCTGTTCTGTTTAAAAAAATAAAATTTAAAAAAACAGCTTCAGTGCTCTCTTACCGACTTACAAAGCCCAGAATGCTTTTCCCAACCTCTCCTCCTGTCTGTAAAATGACATTACAAATATTTGCCTTCACAAGCTATTTGTACACATTATTTTCAAAGAGGTTCATCGTATAGTCTGTTGCTTCTCATTGAGCCAGTTTAAATCCGACTGTGTGGTGTCTGAGTCTATATGAATTTTACCTTACATTAATAATAATAATAATAATAATAAATAATAATGCCTTGCATTTATATAGTGACTTTCTCACCAACGGTGACTCAAAGCGCTTTACTATGATGAGGGGGAAACTCGCCTCTACCACCACCAATGTGTAGCACCCACCTACATTTTGCAGATCCTCTTATGTAGTGTCTGCTCAACATGAATAGGTTTAGACAGCAAAGAGCGAATGTCAAGTCATTCGGGTCACAACCGACAGTAGCTGTTAAGGCGTAACCTAATTTGAGCTGTACATATACCTACAACGTAATGTTACGTGCCATGGTTAGTGCAAGAGGGAGGCCGAGGTGCTTTTAAAAGAAAATGGGTGTAAGGATATAGTTCTGTATGTAACGTGTTTTATACAGTGGAAAGTGAAAATGTTGTGTTCTTGTGATTGTAACTGGGGGGGGGGGGGGGGGTTACAAGGGGATAACTGGTTAAATATCAGTGAAGAAAATCACACCTACACAGTCAAGGCACTTTTCTCTCACATCTAAATAAAAATATGTCTTTCACCCACAAGCCTGTAAAGTGGTTAAAAGGTGGATATAATTTGTTTGTTTTTTTTTGCGGTGGGCAGGAATCTTATTTTAAACTTGCTGTTACACGTACACAATTGCAAACTACAGACAATTCCGCTCAATCCTTCTCAGTGTTGTTTGAATGGGCAAAAAAAGAAGACCAAAAGTGAATCTATTTCCGCGCGGCTAACCTTTTTCTCGATGGCCACCAATGATGTAATGCCGTTTCAACAATATGAGTCAGATGTACACTATTTTTTTTTTTATTCCAAGCCCTTTTCCCGAGAAATGCTGTCAGTGGTGATTATGGGGGAGGGGGACCGGGGGGGGTCTGGCAGGACGACAGGCTGTTTAAAATCAAATAAGAAAACACACATGTCTAGGATAACTGACAATTACAGCCAGTCAAAACTGCAGAAACTGAACATGTGCGGATAAACCAGGAGAGATGAGCGGGCACACAGTCTGGGGGGGGGGTTCAGGGGGCTGGGGGGCAAGAGAGGATATCTTGGAAAAAGTGAAGGAAGAGGAGGTGGCGGAAGGAGAAACGGGAGAAAAAGAAAAGTGGGAGGTGGTGGTGGGGGGGTTGCAGAAGGAGGGAGCAGATGGTTTCTGTGATGTTGCCGTTTCCATGGTTGCAAAATTGGTATTATTTTATTTATTTTACTTTATTCTAATCTACTGGATCATTTCGGCCACTTCATTGTTTTTGTTTTTTTGGGAGGGGGGGGGGGGGGGAATTCAAAGGCCTTTGTGTTGTTCCAAGTAAGCCTTAATATTAAAGAGAAAATATGTTTGTCGGAATTACCGCTGAAACACGCAGAGGAGAGAGACAGAAGGGAAGTAGAGTCATGAGACGGAAGACGTTAGTGACCTCAGAGCAACAATGGGCAGTAGGGCATGTCGGTGACGTGGGGCCCATCGGTATAGTGAACACCCCTACAGGTGAAACCGGCGGCCGCAAGTCCCCCTGCTAAGCCGCGCATGAACGGTCCCTCCCTCTGACACACGTCCGTCCGAGCGCGGACCGAGACGTGAAAAGAAGCTGACATCACGTCCTTTCGTCTGCGCTCTCCCGATTCAGTCACGGAGGTCGGGCAAGGAGCTCCGACAATGAATATAATTGGGTATTCCGTACTGGGAGAAGAAGAGGGGTGGAAAAAAGCGGAAGGCACGGCTTTATCTCGCCAGAAGCTCGAGTGTGTGAGGGGCGCAGTAATCAAACCCGGAATGGGAGGAGGGAGCCGCATAATGAAGGCTCTCAGCCTTTTCCTGTCAGTTCTTCACTCCGCGGCTATTCAAAGTGAGCAGATGTCACTCTCTCCGTTGTTTGTCTTCGTCTCTCTTTCTTGGGGCAAAACTGAAAACTTGTTCGCCTCCCGGCTGGCGGCAGCCTTCTGGGAGGCCGTCGCTGGAACCGGCCCCCCCCCCCCCTCCCCAGCAGTGACTCAGTGGATGGCGGGGCGGGAGGGGGTGCTTGGCATCGGCAAGCTGGAGCACACCCACGGCACTCTGCATGAACCCGACGCCACCTGTCGCCTGGTCTGGAGCAGCTTGTGTTGTCTTTAATGCACCCCCCCCGCACACCCCGAATCCTTCATTCCACTCGTAGGCTTCTCTTCCCACACTCTCGCTCCATCGCTCACTACCTCCTCTCTCACACACACACACACACTCTTCTCTTCTTTCCTTCATCCCTCCTTTTCTCTCTCTTTGGCGCTCATAAAGAGAGTCTGATATCAACCCCCGGGATTCCAAATGTAAAAGGACTAGACCACAGTTGTAGTTGAAGCACAAACCCTAATTCCAAAAAAGTTAGGACAGTATGTAAAATGCACATTAAAAGCAGAAAGCAGTGATTTGTAAAAACACCTCTTAGGACCGGAACGCGAAAGCCATCGGAACACACAGAGGAAAACTGGAACACTCTTCCATGACCACTTCAATGACAGCCCAACAGGGCCTGTGTTCACGTCCAGTTTGTAAAGAGCGCACGAGGTACCTGCTCAATGTCTTAATAATGAAACTTGGTCAAACTGACAGTTATTGACTCATATTGCAGTAATAGTAATAACCAGACGCCCCTGACGTGTTTTAATGTGGCACATAATCACGGAGAGGTTGGAGCCCGACCGTTCCATTGTCTACTTTGAGCCTCTATGCTGTGCTCTCCCACATACCAGCAGGTGAACATTTTGTTCATTATGTGGGTTTTAACAGTGTGTCTAGAATGCATCACTCTCCTCCTCAGATTTTTATAACTCAAATATGACGCAATGTTTGTATTGATTCTAATAATTTTAAATTTTTTTCATTACATGCAATATGGCATATTTCTGATGGGAAATAACAGACGGTTCACAATGTGCATTGGTTCACAGACACATACATCGACGGTAACCGTACGCACAGGCAAAATCCATCTTGCGCCATGAGTCAAAACATGGCGCCTGAAATGGTCTCATGACATGTGGCACTGCGCATGTTCCCTTACCTCAAGCAGACCCGCCAACTTTGGTGAGCCGGCTAGCATGAGAGTCATCGCCGTTGCAGGTGGCAGAGATTGTTGTGTCACACAATTTCTTTAATCAGAAAGCGGCGTTGTTTTAGTTGCGGCCTTTTCATTTGGCGCGAGAGTATGAGACAGAGCCTGAAAGCACATCTCACACCCAGTGCGTGAGAACTGGCGACCCAAACAAGCCGAATAAAGTCGTATACACGTCGAACCTATTCCCCAATACCAAACTAGTACATCGACAATGCAAGTGTACTTAAGGCGAGTGTACTTAAGGCGAGTGTACTTAAAATGGCAAGCGTGCACGTCTCAGGATGCGAGGCTGTTCAGCAATATTAATGAGCGCCATTTCGCCGGAAGTGGTTTACTTGCGGGGCGGGGTGCCGGGGCCTCACAGGAGCGAGAGGTTAATTGGATGCGGAATCACGTGCGAACGCGTGGGAGTCCGGTCACTCCACCGACGGCTGTTTTGGGAGAAGGCGCAGAGAATGCGACACGCTGTATGTGTGGTTTTAAAGCACATCCAAATACAAAAACAAACATAATATACATTTATTAGAATAGAAATTATTTTCATATACATCAAGTAAAGTAGCCTACCTAAAGCGTTTTAAGTCAGCCCAGGCTGGGATGGGCTGGGCCACAAACATAGAAACATAATTACAACCTGCATGTCTTTGGACTGTGGGAGGGAACAAAAGCACCCGGTGGAAACCCACGCGGACACGGGGAGAACATGCAAACTCCACACAGAAAGGCCCTCGGCTGAGATTGGAACTCGGTACCTTCTTGCTGTGAGGCGACAGGGCTATCCATTGCACCACATGCTGCCCTGTAATTACAACTTCATATTATTAATTTAACAACTCATTGAAAATAGCAAGAATGTGAGGACAGGGCTGCCAACTGAATTAAAAACTGCATTTTGTCAGGCTGACTTCAGAAAATCTAGGTGAGGCATTCCCTATGTGGACTATATGTCCAAACATGCCAGTGTACTATATGATACACTAGATTATATCAAAAATCGAATGCATATCTAAAATTAACTACAATTGTAGACGCTCGCGATGTGAAGAATGCACCATCTGCTGGTGGGGAGCAACATTGCAACAGAAGAATGAATGCTTGTGAATAGGTTTGTCTCTTTAAAGAGTAAGTGCACCCACCATCTCAGCATGTGTCCGCCTACTACACTATTTTGAAAAATACTTTGTGGGGTGAGAAAGGGGTGGGGGCGGAGGATCTGTGTCCATCCTCATTTCCATAAATGTACAAATGATTTTGTATAACTTGGATCAAACTGTCAAACTAGACATTGCAGATCAAATATGAATCAAGATTCAACAACTGCATGGCCTATTTCTCACCTGAAATATTTTAAGAAACGTATTTTAGTGGACTATTTAGGTGGAATAAGAGAGTTTATGAACAGGACGCCACCTTGATCCAGTTTAAAAATGAATGAAAGAAACGTAGTGGGTATAACCAATCAGGTTCCAGCTGTTTCCCTTGTGGGTGACAATGGTGCGTCCCGATAGTCGAAAAATGCACCCTCCCTTGCTCCACTAGCACCTCCTCTACTCCGTGCCCCGGAAACTGATCTTTGTGTTTTCATCTAATGTGTGTTTTCATGTACGTATTAATGGTTACATATTAATTAATGTCTCGACGCAAACCGCAATGTTAGGTACACTGTATACTGTACATGCAAATACTTGTACTCAAAACGTTCAGGCAGTTTTGCATATTTCCGGGTAGGAGAGGAGTGGTAGTGGGGGAGTGGAGGAAAGGAGGTGGGGAGTGAAGAATATTGGGACACACCCAAATTATCCATATGACCTGGAGGTACCTCCAAAGAGGTACTCTGACATCATGATTGGGGCGGGGGCAGTGTGGGGAGCAGAAAGGGAATTTCAACCGTGGGCAACACAAAGACACTTTTCTACAAGTTTCTTATGATATAAAATATTATTTCAGAATTGTTGAAATAACGGAATGGATGAATAGGTTTCATTATAAGGTAGGCATATAAACACGTTTACAGCAAAAAATAAAAGTGATCTAGGGTGTACTTACCTTTTAATATTGTTACTATATATTTGGCATTTGTCTAAAAACTAGCAAAAATTTATTTTAAATGACGTAATAAACAATTCTTGCAGCACGTCCCATTCTTGTGATAAATCACACCAGTGGGGGGGGGGGGGGGGATAAATAAAATAAAACAAAATAAAAACAATTTCTCACTTCTCGTTATTTTATTCTCATGCACTTCGATTGAACTAAACAGTAAACATGTTGTGAAATGACACACAATGATCTCTAGGAAGAGCGAATACGTTTCACATTAGTCGAGGTTGTAGAAAAGAGCTTGGTAGAAAAAAAAGGCTCATTGGTCCAAATGAGTCATTATTTTGTGACCCATGGTGAACAAACAAAACAGATGAGAGGGGAAATGTAGTCATAATGCGCCATAAGGTCAGGAGTCATCATTCTCAAAAATAAGCCAGTTTATGATGTCATAATGCAGGAAGCCAAATCAGACCAGCTGATTGGTAGGCAATAGGTCTGAACACTCTGTGTGCACAATTAGATTAAAAGAAGCAATCGATACGGAGATGGATTCCTTTGGTCCGACCGTCCGTCCGTTCTCAGCGAGGTCCACAAAGTGTAAAAGTTTACTGAAAAATCATATATTTCATTGTTCCGGGCCTTGCAGTTTTTTGTCCTTCCCGCTAGCGCTGCCCTGGCTAATCGGGCTCAGTGTCCAGGACCACGGCAGGGAACTGTGCTCCCCCTTCCCCGAGCAGTGAGTACAGGCCTCGCAGCACGATGGCGCTAGGACCTCCCCGGGCTGACCAAGCAGAGGTCATGCAAGGGGTCAGGGCTTCTCTCATAGCCTGAAGAGGAGACAGCACATCCGTGAATGTTAAACCAGGAGAGGGAGGGTTCTCAGGTCGAAGTCATACACCAAGACGTCTTTTCAAATGAAACTGCTTTGAGCATCAAGGCAGTGGTAGTGGGGCGTAATTTAAATCTATAAGATAAAAGTAGTGTTCATGTGTTCTAAATGCAGAAATCAAGTATGACAAAGTCAATCAAAGAAAGCAAGAAACCAACAGAATAAAAAAACAACAACTAAGAAATCATTTTACCAAAAGTAAGGTTCAGGTGTGCGATCTTTGATTCTTACCTGGTGCAGGTGTGTGAGCAGTGGCTCTTACCTGGTACAGGTGTGTGAGCAGTGGCTCTTACCTAATACAGGTGTGTGAGCAGTGGCTCTTACCTGGTACAGGGGTGTGAGCAGTGACTCTTGACTCTTACCTGGTCCAGGTGTGTGAACAGTGACTTTTACCTGGTATAGGTGTATGAGCAGTTGGTCTTACCTGGTGCAGGTTTGTAAGCAGTGGCTCTTACCTGGTGCAGGAGTGTAAGCAGTGGCTCTTACCTGGTGCAGGTGAATCTCCTGCTGTAGCTGTGCCACTCTAAGCCTCAGTCCCTCCAGCTCCTTCAGCTCGGCCTCGCTGGCATATCTGAGCGTGTGCGGCAGATCTGGGGCGTCCGGGTCACCCCAACGCCCCCGTCTCTGGACAGGACAACAGTCTGAAGGCCCCCATCGATCCCAGGCCTCAGCATCTGAGGGACACAGGGGCTATTCTTAGAAAGGGAGCAGCTGACAGCACCTAGCGTTTCCCAGCATCAGCGCCAAATGGGAACAGGACGGCTTCCAGAAACCTCGGGGGCTCTGAGCTGCCAAGAAAAGCACGCAGCAATTTGGAGCACTTCCTCCGAGGTGACGTTGGTTCCCCCTCCGGTTTTTGTTTTATCTGTGCGTCGACAAATTTACTGCGAAAGCAGCTACTGGGAGAGAGGTTGTGAGAATAGCCACTGCACACACACTCTCGCGTTTCCTTTTCTTCACCCCGTGCCGTGAGAATGGCTTCCCGAAACAATCCCGCCATTACCTTTCCAAAAATAACCCTCCCCCTGAACAATGACGAAGTCACGTACTGGCTGCGCCGCATAGGGTTCCACGATTCACGTACTTGTTTGCGTCCTGGAAACTCGTTTTCCGGGGGACGACCGCGAGAAGCTGACCCCAGGGGGCACCAACAGATGCGTTTAGTCAGAGATGTTAAACTGCAGAACTGCGAGAGCGATGCAATTTCTGGCTCTCCTAGGGCCATTTGCGGAGGAACAGTATGTCACACTGGATGGCCGATCGGTCAACTAAGAACCACCCCCCCCCCCCCCCCCCCCCTCCCAATGCTATACATCACCGCTGGGGAGTAACCCTTTATTGGGGCAGCCCACATCTCAAACACTCTCCATGTCCTTATGAAATATATTCAATCACTCAGGTGACTGTATCACCTAACACAGACAGCATGGCAGCATACTCTGGTCCAGGGAGTAAGCAAGATCAGTCTGGTTTTTTTGTTTTCACCCTAAAAAACGGCAACCAATTTCTTCCGAAGAAAGTAGTTGGGACGAGTTTTTCGGTAACATTATTTTTCCCTTTGAAGTACATTTTGTTTATATTTCCATATTTCATAAATGACACACTTTAGCCCCTCAGGTAGTTGGTGAAACATAGGCAGTAAGCACTTCACCTCTCTTCAGCTTCTCCACCCTCCCCCGGAGGTCCCGCACCACCTTTTCCAGGCCCTCCTGCATCAGCAAGGACTCGTACTCCAACTCCCAGCATGCACCTGCAAACACACAGGGCGGGTGAGCAGGTCCCTGCAGGGGTTGCATTGCACTGCATTACATCATAACAAGGCACTTTTTCCTCTACTCTCCCCATTCCATACAATTCCAATTATAATCACTCACACCAAAGACACAACAATGATCAGTTGTGACAATGAAAGCAGCATCATTGCTACACTTCACCAAATATTTGTTTATGCCATCTGCAAGCCATTCTGGATAAGCGTCTTCTAAACGGGTAAATGTGCAAACCCAACGGCACATTTAAAACCTGATCTTCATTAAATTATTCAAAGGAGGAAGCAGGGATATAAGTCAATTAAATATTAAACACCCTTAAGATGATTGTTTTGGGAAATCAGCATTTCCGCAGAGATGCTCAAATATATGAGTGCCCCCTCTCTCTCTATGGCTTCATTCCAATCGCTTATTTTCACTTTTTGCATCCTTTCCTAGCTCCTTATCCCTGGCCAATGGAGGACAGTCTGCAAGGATCAGATACGAGGACGGAGGAATCGAGGCAACATGAATTTGGAACGTCCTTGCTCAGTCAAGTGTCAGCGTCATATTGCTTACGCGTTCAACCATAATGCTTTTGACTCTTTTTTCATGAATAAACATGGCTTTTGTTAGCCATAAACAATTGTGTCATTATGGATTAAAGTGCAGTATAATAAATGGAAAGGAACTGTACAATTGGGTTTGTGTAGGGGTGTACCTGTGCCGTGGCAGATCTGGAAAGGTGGAAAATTCATATACGTCACGCGTTCCGAGAAAATGCTTCCGCAAAGGCTACACTCGTGTTTCCTCACTGAAGCATCCTCAGAGAGCCTCCTCGTTCCTCACTCCTCCTCCGAGTATTTAGCTGTTTGGAATGTCCTTTCAAATGGGGAACCTCGATTGATTTCTGGGTCAGGCGAAGACCGAGGAGACGAGGATGGATAAAATAAGCGATTGGAATGAACCCGATAACTCTGCCCTCCTCTGTCCCCACTCTCCCTCCCTCCCGCCCCCTCTTCCTCCCCATCTACAGTATGTCCCCCATCTTACTCTGAACCTTCTCCCTCTCTCCCTCCCTCCTCATCTCCCACTCTTCCCCAGTCTCCCTGTCCCCCACATACCTGTCCCTGTCCGGCTGCCCGTCCTGTGAGCCAGCGCCTCAGTCTGGAGGCAGTGAGTCAGGGCCCGGCACAGTTGGGTCAGCCTCTCCACCTCCGCTCTGGTGTCTGCTGGGCTGCCATCGGGCAACTTGCAGGGGAACTGCCCCACGGACAGAGATGGCCAATCAAGGAAAACAGACATCTCTGAAACAAAATGGACTCTGGACAACATACTAACCCTTTAAAATTTTCTGTGTGTGTGTATACATCTGCTATGTAGTCGAGATTCTGGCACAAAATGGCTGCCGTGTATCACATTATAAAGCACACAGAGATCCTTGAATAATGCTGCATAGAGTAGAGAATACAAATATAACTAAATACATATAAAGTGGAATCTAAAAGCAACTAAAATGAGTGCTAATATATAATTCATAACTTTTATACAGTAACCATAAAATAAATATGAGCTATACATGAGAAAATATACATTCTTGTAAATGAATAAAGTGAACTGTATTGAAGGAGGACATGTAGTAAAATGGGGTCTGGCACTCAAAGGCTAGGATGGGCCAATACCACAGCTTGTTTCCATGATGTCTTCACACAAAAGAATGGAACAGTAGGGGCGTGCCCTACACAAACACTACAAGACTAAATCATGCAGTGGTTCATACTAAACCAGCTATTTTTAACATCATCCATCTACAGCACTGCATGTAAATGTGCACTGTTATGTTCCACAAAGCATTTGTTTTTAATCGGGGTTCAAAATAAATTTTCGGATACAGTGTCGAGCAATCTCTCAGTGAACCGGGCCTTCTCTGCCACGGGCTTAGATGCCGCCGTCAAAACTTTGTCCCACAATCTGCGGATTCAAATAGAAAATCGCCGTTAATATGAATCTTTCACAGTAAAATTCCCAGGAAGTAAAGTGTTAAGTTTCAGAAGAAATTAAGACATTTAAAAAGTTGGCGTGGTTGCACTTTCAAGGTTACAGAAGTTTAGAATTTATTTTGCTTCAGTTAACGCAAGCTGGTCACGCAGGCGGTGACTTGCTGAAGTAGGGGGGTATCAGAGGCTCACTGACCTCCCGTGCTTGGTGCTGTGCGCTCTCCAGACAGACGGTGCCACAGATGGTTTCCTGTCACAAACATCGAGGCATGAGAAATCCCGCACTTCAGGCGAGCAAACACCACTGTTCCCCAGGGTTGTACAAAGCTAGCCTTCTCATCTGCAGTTTGGCCCTTGTTTGTATTTCACAGATGGAAGCATCAGTAATGGAGGACCAAACTTGACCTTGTTTTACTTGTCAGACATATCCCTTAGTGTGGGTGTCGTTCAGCAGTGTAAAGTAGCGTAGAGTAGATCTTGGGAGTGATTGTTTAGGGAATATTTATAAGGAACTGCCAATGTGAACATACCTATCTGGAACATTGAGATTAGAACCTGCAACCTCTAAGTTAAAAGCCATGACAATAAGGCTCCACTGAAACGGTGTCCTACCCGCCTCCTTTTGTGGTTGAGAGACTTCTATCTTCCTCCCCGGTCCCCACCAAGCACGTCACTGGCGTTGGGTCCTCGCGAGGATGCTGTCGGATGTCCCAGACAGTGCCCGTCTCTTCAGCACAAGGGCCTCTCTGGGTGGCCCTCTCATGGGCCCCTGCTGATGAAGCCTGGGGGTGGCAGGGCTCACCTGGGGCAGGTGCCGGAGCAGACTGCCGCCCAGCGCCTGGGCGTCGAGAGGGTACCGCCCTCCCCGAAACTGCCGTCCGATTCCGGACGGAGGTTTGGGCCACGCCTCCTCGGCCAGGACCGGCACGGTGACCCGACTCTCGCCCCGCCTCTTTGGAGGCCCTCGAAGCTGAAGCAGTCCTCCGGGACGCCGTTTGGTCCACGCTGGCTTTGAAGGCAGACTTGGAGGCCGTCCCACTGGCTGAACCGTCACTTTTGGCCCGGTCACTTCCCACAGCGTCTCCGGCCCCTCCCCCCGCAGTCTCCGGGCCCCTGGGGGCCCCTGATCTACAGCGAACCCGTAGTGCTCTCTGCAGCACACGGTCCAGCAGTTCCATTTCCTCTCTCTCCTCTGGCAGCACGCCTGAGTCACACACACACACACACACACACAGACACAGACACACAGACACACAGACACACACACACAGACACACACACACAGACACACACACACACACACACACACACACACACACACACACACACACACACACACACACACACACACACACACACACACACACACACACACACACACACACACACACGTTAGAAATCCCTGCTAACTGCCTTGGGAGCTTTCCTGACATAGATATGAAAAGCAAAACACTGGGCTCCAAATGGGAGCATTGAAAAATCCTGCCGCTGCTGAAAAGCATTCGTGCGTGTGATCTCTATGGAAAACAAAACTGTTTGCTACCTTCTCTGTGATCACGGCCTCACTTAGCTCATTAAAATACTCATTAAATGACTAATGTGTGACATCGAGGGCTTACCTTCCTCATTATTTGTGGCTGGCACTTCCTCTTCAGGGGCTTCTCTTGGTTGTGCTTTCCTATGAAACAGTATGGTGTGAATAGGTAAGAAACAAGTCTAAGTGTAATTCCGGGGGAAATGGCTCCATTTCAATCTTGACCTCTCAGATTGACAACCATAAATGGTAAAAAACAATATGTTGGTCTCATTGTAATCACAGACTTGCTCTACTTACTGAATACTTTAACTTAATTATTTACATTAATGAATTAAGAATTAAATGAATCTAATCTCAAATCTACATTTTAAAATTTTGTTCAATATGTTGTTCTATACAGTCTGGTGTACATGCCAATTTAAAGAGTGGGATTTGTTTTACAGTACTATTACAAGGGGTGACTGACTGGTTAAATTAACAGATTGCCCTAAAATATTTGATTTGATTGTCTTCTTTTCACCATACTTTCAGGAGGCTTGTATTTTTTTCTTACTGACAAGAGAACCCCCCATGGCAGATAGACACTTGTTGAAGTCTGCCAATTCTGTATCCATACAGTCACGTTGCTCATCATTACTGTTGACGTCCTGGATGCCATGCAAGCCATAAATGCCAGATGTCCGACTGGAGAGGATAATCTGGATTCCTTCTTGATAAAATTGCCAGCTCCATCTATCATTGAACAATTAACTTATTTATTTAATCTTTGCTTTGCCTCAGGTAGTTTTCCCAGGGCCTGGAAGACTGCCCATGTGACACCCTTACATAAAGGAGGCGCCACTGATGATTTAAATAATTATCGCCCAATTTCCAAGCTTCCATATTAGGCAAAAATTTTAGAAACCTTAGCGAACACTCAACTTAAGTCGTACCTTTCGAGTTATTAAATTCTTAGTCCTCTTTAGTCTGGTTTTAGAGGAAAGCATAGTAAAATCACTGCTGTCACCTTGGTTACAAATGACATTATATCTGCTTTAGACAGGAAGAAGCATTGTGCTGCACTGTTTGTTGATCTATCTAAAGCTTTCGATACAGTAGACCATTACTTACTCCTAAGTAAGTATTACTTACTTTAATATTGGTATGGATGATAAGGCTTGCAAATTCTTTCAGGCCTATCTATGTGAGACTTTAATGTGTGAAAGTGGGAAACTTTCAATCAGATCTTTTACCCATCTCGAAAGGTGTGCCGCAGGGTTCTATATTGGGTCCAGTCCTTTTCACTTTGTACATAAATTATATTGCCTCCGCACTAAAAAAAACCAACCCATTTTTATGCTGACGATACGATTGTCTACTGTGTAGCAGATTCTGTACAACTGGCTACTGAAAGACTGCAACTTGCGTTCAATGCTCTTCAAGAAGCACTCTTCAATCTTAAACTGGTTCTTAATGCAAGTAAAACTAAATTTATGTTATTTATGAATGCTAAAAATATTGATCCTGATAGTCTATGTATAACTACAGTAAATGACACTTGCATTGAGAGAGTCTCAGAGTACAAGTATCTTGGTATCTGGATTGACCATAAACTTAAATTTAAGCATCATATTGATAACCTTGTCAGCAAGCTGCATCAGAAGGTTGGCTTTTTGTACAGAAACAAATCCTGTTTTCCCTTGTGCAGGAAAAGAATTGTTGAAGCAACTTTCCTGTCTGTCTTGGACTATGGTGATGTGATCTATAGACACGCTGCGACTTCAACGCTAAAGCCACTTGACTCAGTTTATCACTCTGCCCTTAGATTTATCACAGGTGCTAATTACAACACTCACCATTGTCTTTTATATAACATGGTTGGTTGGTCATCCCTGGAAATGAGGCGAAATAGGCATTGGTATCTGTTTATTTATAAGGCACTTCTTGGGAACTTGCCACCGTATATTTCTGTACTGTTAAATCAGAATATTGGCCCTTACCTCACTCGATCAAATGATTGGCTTACTCTAGAGGCCTCCTGTATGCGTACGGAACTTGGTAAGACTGCCTTCTTATTTGCTGCTCCACACTCTTGGAACCTGCTACAAAGCACTTTTAAGATAGACTTTCTCCCATCTATTGGTCGGTTCAAGGCATTGATTAGGGACCATTATGTTTCTATTTGTACCTACTTTGTCAAATATCAGAAAGATCTGAGAGGTCAAGATTGAAAAGGATCTGTTTTCAGCATGGTTTTCAGCCATTTCGCTAAAATTCGTAAATTACGTAAACGTAAATTACGTTCATCGACGTGTTTGCCTGCAAATAGGTTAATCACAGAAACTAGGTTGAATCTCATGAAATAAACAGACAGTCTGCATTGTCCTAACGTTCCCTTAATGGGATATTTCTGTATATTTGCCCCCAATACTAGATGTTTTTTTTTTTTTTTTGCAAACACGCGACTGTATTTTCTTGCATTTTCATCATAAAAATTACGTAGACAACATATGCTACCTCACTGTTCTGGCAATATTCGTCAAAAAGCTGTCAAAGTCGCATTCTTTACACCGTTTGGAGAAGAAAAGTCCAAAGATTTGGGCACCATGACGGAGTGACAGGCGCAGCTGTCTATACCTGCTTCCTGGACTTCAACTCAGTGCAGTGATCCTATCACCTCTTCAGGCTAATAAAAGGTGTATCATCCATCCTCACCTATGCAGTTGTTGTTTTTGTTGTTTTGGTGGTTATGTCAACATGTTGGTTGGTTGTACGGTTTCGTTTATAGAAATGTCACGATAAAACGAACACTACCGCAAAGCTGTATGAAAGATATTTAACGGTGTATAAGCATAGAACTCACATGGAAAACAGAATCTCCCTTAACTGATTGATGTTCTCGTTGATCTTGGCCTCCTGCACCTGGGTGAACCGGAGGGCTTCATCTACCGCCGTCAGCAGTGACATGATACTTAAAAACACAGGTCTGCAATCCAACACAACGCATTTTAATGCGAAACGATTATTTGAATGTCTGATCCAAATAGGACCATTTTATTAATATCAGCATGGCAACGAATTTAACACTAGGCTACAAGACAACTTCAAACAAGCAACTTCAGTTTCTAATAGCCCGCTTCCACTTCCGGAAACGGACAGTGTCGGGTATTGAAAACGCGCGATTCTAAAACTACACTTATCTAAATATTGAAACCTTCATATAGAGTTAATAACATTTATTTCCTCGTTATGTACGAAGAATCCAAACAACAGACTGCCACTAATCATTTTGAATGCATCCGGCCGAACGATTTTAAGTTACAACTTTTATCTTTTTAACTAGCTGACAGGACCTGAAGTTTATGCTCGCAAGTTACAGTTTCAATGCCTAAAAGGGTCTGTCTTTTTGGCGTTATCGTTTATGTACATTCTGTGTCGCATTATTTCTTAGCTGACGTCTTTGCCAGAAAGCTTCAGATATTTAAAGCTCCCAAAAGTATAATTTGACTTTATAGAAAAGGAAACACTTTACAAAAGCAAATGGAAACGCCATATCTCGCGACACAATCCCGTTGCAACCATGGAAACGATAGGACGCTGAGCTGTCTTGCCCGGCTGCAGAAACCTGTGTTACCAGTTAACCATAAACTTGCACATTTCGATAACCATTTAGCTAGCTAGCTATCACAGGGATAAGTTATCCGGCGCTCAACTTCTCATCGCAGTCATGGAACAGGATCAAGCAACAGCAGCAGACAAGACTGTGCCTGTGCAAATAACTGTTCTAAGTGGAAACAACTTGGTGAGCGTGTTGGCATTCTAGCTTTATAATATTTGCGGTCTGATGTAATGTATCTAGCTATAGCTAACCAAACGTCAGAGTGGTTCTAACATTAACATTATGTAGCTGCCTAGCTAACACCAGCAGTTCATAATATTCATTACGCATTGCATTATCTTATTGCTGTTGTCAGTCAAAAGAGACCTGGGGGGTATACGACAAAGCAGGATTACTTAGCTGGATAACTGCACTGACTAAAACCGGGAACAGCTCTTTTTACTTAAGTCCGTGTTCCACATTCGGGTTGGATCCGGGTTTTACTTGGTGCAGTTATCCAGCTAACGAAGTAATCCGGCTTCGTAGTATACCCCCCTGCTGTCTGACTATGGTGTATGAATGTGTGTCTGTGTCTTTCAGTATTCGTACCATAATGCTTTATTTCAGTTTGATAGATGAAGAAATTTTGCGAAGAAGATTATTGTTCATTTACACTGAAATAATATTGGCAAATAAATATTTGTACACTCATAAATATTCTGTCACAGAAGGGCGGTAAGGGTAAACCCTTCCTCAGTATCGTGAGGGCTGAGTTCAGCGGCGCAGTGCTGGGGGACTCACAGAAGATGGAGACCTTTCCTGACCAGAGTGTGGAGTATAACTTCACCTGCGGCCTCAACTGTGGGAATGCAGCTAATAGCCTGGACGACCTAGCGCACAGACCACTTATCTGTGAGTACATAGGCCACCGTGCTCTCACTTTGAGGTTTCTGCTCAATAGAACAAAAACACGGTGGAGTTAATGAATCGATGAAATTAGAGTGACAAATTTGGAATAACATTAGAAAGCATGCTGGTGTGGAAGCATATGTGCGTGTGTATGTGTGTTGTATGAGCAAACATGCTGTGCATTTTAATTGTATATGTGTATGTACAGGTATGTGCGGTGTATGTATCTGTACGCGTGCAAGTACGTATACGTGTGTTTGTGTGTGTGCAAACAACTTTAACTTGCACATGACTCCTCCTGTGCCAATCTGCAGTGACGGTGATGGAGATTCTGTCCAAAGAGAAGAAGCAGAAAGAGGAGAAGACTGTAGTCCTGGGCCAGGCTGCCCTGGACCTGCTGCCTCTTCTACAGGGTAAGAGCTAGGCCAGGCTCACTGAATCCACCAGCACAAACACAGTACAAGTCATATGTATACCAGACAAACAACATAATATTAGTTAAATCCAGCAGCCGCTTAATCTGGAAAAAAAGAAAAAACATCTCCAGAGCAGTACTGTAGGTTGGAACTGTATGTCAGCAGACAAAATTGTTGGTCGTTTTGGTTTAACTTAGTTCTGTTTCTGAATCCTGGCGTCCTGAAGGTCAGTGCACCTCTACCTGCGTGGCTCTTCTGCACCTGACCCCCGATTCACCTGGAGAGGCTCTCTCAGAGAGCAGCAACCAGGTGAGTGCTGGCAGTCCCCTCTCGCCCTCATATTCATGATATGTGTGTGTTTGTGTATGTGTTCATGTGAGTGTGTATGTGTGTTTGTGTGTGTGTTCATCAGAGGTGTAAAATCCAGGTTCTGAAAGTAAAAAGTACAGCCCCATTCCCTCAGCAGCCCTCCGCCGTGTTCCTCAGTCAAATCAGGTAAGACAATACCCAAAAGCGATAGCTATCGTCTGGAACATAAGATACAGCGGACGGCAATCAGATCCACGGCAGCACGCGAAAATTAATTTCTCCGCCTGACTGCACCTATTCTGGCAGTGCGAGTATTTTGTTTCAATCACCTGTATTTGTTAATTAGCACAATTCTTCAGCCAGGTGGTAGAACTAATTAGTGAAATCAGCTGGCTGAGTTCATGGGTGGAAGAAACACGTGGCAGGACT
This sequence comes from Synaphobranchus kaupii, assembly GCA_029718625.1. Lineage (NCBI taxonomy): Eukaryota > Metazoa > Chordata > Actinopteri > Anguilliformes > Synaphobranchidae > Synaphobranchus > Synaphobranchus kaupii. Next base: position 34,410,311 of record CM056387.1, read on the forward strand.
TTTACATCTGGATTTTACACCTCTGGTGTTCATATGAGTGTGTATGTGTGTTTTTTTTGTGTGCATGCCTGTGTGGTGCATGTGTCTGTGTGCGAATGTGAATTTGTGTGTGATGCATGTGTGGGTGTGCGTGTCTGTGTGTTTGTGTGTGCTGAAGTGAATCTGTGCATGTGTTCACGTGAGTACCTGTGCATGTGTAGTTTGCACGTGTGTGAGTGTGTGCACGTATGTGTGGTCTGTGTGTGTGTGTGCGGGCAGTTGGATAATGACGCAGCCATGCTGCACCATGCTGGGCCATGTGGAGCCATGCTGGGCCTTGCTGGAGATGAACGAGATGTTTTCTCATCTTCCTCCTGGTTCACAGCCCACCCTGGACGTGACCATCTGCATCTCCGAGCCTCTGCTCCCGGATGTCCAGCTCGGCCAATCAAATCTGCTCAGGGTTGCTGTGGAAACAGCATATTCAGTCCCAGAAGCCTGGAACACCGGTACTGGACCCCCCTTCAACTACATCGCCGCCCTCCAGGTGCCCCTGTCTGCTGAGGTGAGAGAGAGAGAGAGAGAAAGTGGTCTTCTATCTTTGTCACCTAATGTGATAAAAGCATCTGAGTCTGAATCTTTTCACGCAACAGCGAGAATGGGCCATACGCCCAGCGATTAGGCCCCTGTGTGTCTCTCAGTGCAGCACAAGTACAAGTTACACGCCGTGACAGTTTCTCCTTCTCCCTCCCGCAGAAGGAGCAGACGCTGACGTTCGCCAACGGAGTGCTGAAAGCCGGCGGGGGAGAGAGAGCCCCTCTCCAGGCCCAAAAAGTGGCCCCTGGGGACCCTGCTTGCCCCCGGGGCCCAGTTCATTCCAGGAACCTCCATAGATATACAGCCAATCGAGACGGAGGATGGAGACCTGACTGGTGTGGAGGTATTGCTAGGGATGCTTATTGCGCTGCTCTGACCGGACTCAAAATCTCAATGTTTTGATCACTTACTTATTTATTTGTATTTACTTATATTTATTTAATGTGTAATTAATATGTAATTATGTGCTCATCATAAATATAGTAAATTACCTTACCTACCTTTTTTGAAGAAGGTACTGAATCTGGTAAATATCCAGCTGTGTAAATGGATTGTATGTACAAAGAATGGAATAGCTGATAGGTCATCCCCTCATTACATTTCTGTTATTTCTATCTTAACTGTTACAACGGGATGTACTCTCCCTCTGTAGCCGGGTTCCTCCTGAGAATTCCCATTAGGGAGTTTTTTTCGCCACCGTTTGAGTGTTTTCTTCCAACTGGGTTTTTTTTTTTTTACGTCAATTGCTTTGTTTTCGGAAGTTCAGGCCTCATTTTTGCCAAATTGTCTTTTGTATTTCCACTGTAAAGCGTCTTTATGACAGTGACTCTGTAAAAAAGCGCTTTACAAATAAAATTGAATTGAATTGAATCTGTGAATGTCTCTCTGGATACGAGCGTCTGCTAAATGCCTAAAACGTAAACATGTAGATGTAAATGAATAATGAATGACGATGTGTGTGGCGTGATGGCGTGCTGACGTCATGTGTGTGTCTGTCCCCAGGACAGGGAGTTCCGTGAAGAGGCAGAGACGGACAGGAAGAGGGTGAGCTGGGACACCGAGAGGCGCTGTTTTTTGGATCCTGGGGCTGTGGCCAGGTGAGGCCTACCAGGAGGCATTTTCTAGGGTATTTTGTTGTTTGCAATCCCAGAAGCCCCAGAGATTTGAAACATCATATTCTACACCCCCCCCCCCCCCCCCCCCCACACCCCACACCCCCACCCTCAGTCTGACCCAGCAGATTGAGGACTGTCGCCTGTGGCCAGTAGAGGTGATGAGGTCAGCGCAGGGCGGAGTCACAAAAGGAGGGAAAGCTGGGAAAGAGAAGGCGGTGAGTCCTCCCGGCCGCTAGAGGAGGGAACTTGGCCAGAGCTTCTGTCTTTCGTTTACCACGGGGGAGTCTGTCCATCCAGGCCCCTTCACCGTTAAACGTTTGCCATTCGCCATCCTCTCTCCTATTCCTTGGCTTGAGATGGTGAGGGGAGAAGCCCTTTCTCTCTCAAAAACAGCGTGTGGAGACCTTTTGAACTAATGCCAGCTTCAGATCATGTAAATAAATGAAAACATATAGCACACATTCCATTCTATTGTCTTAAGACATGCTGGTACAGTTTTCACCTTTGTGTTTGACTGTGCCAATCAGTTAATTGGCTGGCAAAGATTCTTCATTAGACATTATTAACTCCTTCAGTTTCTTAGCAGCTAACATCTGATTAGCACATCGGCTTGAACAGTGAACAGTGAAGTTTTATTATACTCTGAATGTTGCAGTGCTCATAAGAACATGAATTTTCTACAGGTGGTGATGTCAACCCCCACACGTTAGTACAACAGTATGATTGGTTGTTTTGTTAGGACAATAGTAGAATTGGTTTAAGGACCTATGCTGTTATCTGTTACACGTATGCACCAAAATGCGTCTTTTCTTACTCAAATAATGTTTATCTTATTTCCTACGGTGATGGTCTAAAACCGTTCCTGGACTCCTCTCCTGGAGTTGAGAGAATGAAACGTCCTCTTGCGTGTTTTCGTGATTGTGGTTGGGGGGGGTGCGGGGCAGGGAGAAGAGGAGGTGCCGATCTCGTTCCACGGCGTGGCCTACGTGGACCTCGCCCCGCTGCTCTACCCCGGGGCCAAACGCATTCGGGGAGCGTACCCCCTGTCGCCCTTCTACGAGTCCGACCTGGAGGCCAAGGTGAGAGAGTGTGGGGGTGGGCCGGGGTTTGGGTGGAGAGCTGCCGGCGGCCGTAGCTTTGCATCATAACTCTCCAGCAGAGTTGCTTCGCTGCGGGAGGGGTGGATGTGTTGCTGTGTGCTGATAGAGACAGTGATGGGGAAGCAAGCCACCTCTGCTTTTAGAAGACCAAGCAAGAGAAAGAAAGGAAGTCAGCATCGCACTGCCAGAATAGGTGCAGTCAGGCGGAGAAATGAATTTTCGCGTGCTGCCGTGGATCTGATTGCCGTCCGCTGTATCTTATGTTCCAGACGATAGCTATCGCTTTTGGGTATTGTTTTACCTGATTTGACTGAGGAACACGGCGGAGGGCTGCTGAGGGAATGGGGCTGAAGTTTATGCTTTCGGGGTTGAAAAGGCAGTCTTTCACTTGTGTTCCCGTGTTGTGAATAAGGATATTGAAGTACTGCGTTTGCTGCAGTGATTTGTTTGATGTTCACATAATGTCATAGGCTATGATATTCAAAGCAGGGACTAGGAGCCCCTCTCCTTTACCCATTTTATGGTAATGTTAAATTCATGTTCCATTCTTTTTATGGTAATGTTAAATTCATGTTCCATTCTTTTTATGGTAATGTTAAATTAATGTTCCATTCTTTTTATGGTGACGTTAAACTCCTGTTTCATTGTTTTTATGGTAATGTTAAATTCCTGTTCCATTGTTGTTATGGTAATGTTAAATTAATGTTCCATTGTTTTTATGGTAATGTTAAACTCATGTTCCATTGTTTTTATGGTAATGTTAAACTCATGTCCCATTGTTTTTATGGTAATGTTAAAGTCCTGTTCCATTGTTTTTATGGTAATGTTCAACTTCTGTTCCATTGTTTTTATGGTAATGTTAAACTCCTGTTCCATTGTTTTTATGGTAATGTTAAAGTCCTGTTCCATTGTTTTTATGGTAATGTTCAACTTCTGTTCCATTGTTTTTATGGTAATGTTAAACTCCTGTTCCATTGTTTTTATGGTAATGTTAAAGTCCTGTTCCATTGTTTTTATGGTAATGTAAACTCCTGTTCCATTGTTTTTATGGCAATGTTAAACTCCGGTCCCATTGTTTTTATGATAATGTTAAACTTCTGTTCCATTGTTTTTATGGTAATGTTAAACTCAAGTTTCTTTTTTTTTTCTGGTAATGTTAGACTCTTGTTCCATTTGTTGTCATGGTGATGATGCTAAACCCCATGTTAAACTCCTGCTTCAGACTAAGCGGACCGGCAGCATCCTGCGGGACATTGTGCGGGTGGCGGCGGTTCATCCCAAGGGCCGCATCTCTTCTGCCCAGAGCTCGGCCCAGTTGAAGGCAGTGGCCCCCAAGATCCCAGAGGCACAAAAGGGCGCGAAAGAGCCAAAGGAACAGCCCAAAAAAGTGAGTGGGCCTGTTGCCTCGAAACCTACGGTGTAGGTGATGGGTGGTATTTATAACTAAAAGGTAAGTTAAGGCTCCTGGTCATCTCCCTACAGTCTGTTCTTCTGCTGTCCTGTATGTTAAACTTCTGTTCATAACTTCAACCCTGTTAGAGGTGAATTTCGCACTGGAATGAGAGCTTGCCAGTACGTGCAATAGAGATCCTTCTGGTATTTAAGTGCAGGATGAACACAGTGCTGGATGCTCTCATAGACAGCAGGTAAGTGATGGGCCTAGATGGGTTGGATGGCCTATTCTCATCAGCATATATTCATGATCTCAACTAGTTTGCTTTGTACAGTGATGTGTCCTGAAAGGCAAAACACTATAAAAAAAACAAAAAAAAAACACACAAACAGACTAGAGATGGAAGACAGATATTGGGAGTTTCTGATCACCCCCCCTCTCCCCCGTTCCTTGCTAGTTTACACGGGAAACAAGCTTTCACCCTAAATCCCATCTGATCCCCCCCGCCCCCCCCGGAGGCCCTTGGAACAGCCGCAGCGGGCCGCTTCCCAAAGCAATTAGCTGTAATTGCGGTGAATTGCCTGCTTCATTACCGGCGGTGAATCATGGCTTCGCCTTCTCTGGCCTTCACAGGCGGGAGTGGGAGGAGGGCGGGGAGGACACGGCAAACATCTGCGGTTACCGCCGGCAACTAAACCGACAAATGCCAAAAACCGACTTAATTCCACCTTAACTCCAATGCCAAAATGTTCCCTAAAACCGCCCCCTTTCCACCCCCCAAAAAAAGGCCCAAAAAAAAACCATTAACAAGATAATGAAGCCATGACATCACCGGAGGCCTGTCCACCACATAGATCCAGCTCTGTTTCTGCGACGTCCAAGAATATAGCTTCTACTTTAACTCCCAGTGCAGCTTTATTTCCTCATTGTCACCATTTGTTTTGTCCGGTTTTGTATGTGGAAAAAGCACAGGCGGTGATTTGGCCTGCTGGTTTAACCGCACTGTGTCTCTGCAGTCCGTGACCCAGGGAAAGGCCTTACCCGCTGACCCTGCCACAGAGGTGGATGCTCCAGGGAATGTCGAAGGACAGGTGGGTCGGGCCTGGATAAGAGGTTCAGAAAACTTTCTTTTGCATGTGTGTGTGCGTTTTCACTGTGCGTGTGCGTATGTGCGCGTGCACGCCTGTGTGTTTGTGTGTGTGTGTGTGTGTGTGTTTGTGTGTGTGTTTGTTTGTGTGTGTGTGCGCGTGTGTGTGTGTGCGTGTGTGCGTGTGTGCGTGTGTGTGTGTGTGTGTGTGTGTGCGCGCGTGTGTGTGTGTGTGTGTGTGTGTGCGCACGTGTGTATGTGTGTGTGTGTGTGTGTGCGCGTGTGTGCGCACGTGTGTATCCACGTGTTCTTGCATCCCTCACCACAGACAGACCACCTCAATACTGCTGTTCCCAACTGATGAAGCTTTCCAAAAACTTTCATATACTACTAAAAACCAAAAGGGACACACACACACGCACACACACACACATGCACTTACGTACAATCAACACAAGCCAACCAGCTTGTTTGCAGACTGAAGCAGAACCCAAAGGAGCAGCTACTCATCTCATTCCACAGGGTTGGTAAAAGGAGGATAAATGCGCTCGGTCGGTCGATATCAAACCACAGACAACACGCAGAGGTTCATACCTGTGCCCCTGTGCTGCTCATACAGGTGTTGAGTGGAGCCCTTAACCCTTTAATGGCCGCTCAACCGTTTGGTAGAGCACGTTTTGAGTCTTGAAATCTTGTTGAAAAATATGTTTGGACTTAACTCCACCTGATTGAGCCATCTGTATCGGCGTGCGTGGTAGAGCCATCTCTATCGGTGTACGTGGTAGAGCCATCTCTATCGGTGTACGTGGTAGAGCCATCTCTATCGGCGTGCGTGGTAGAGATGGCTCAATCAGGTGGAGTTAAGTAGAACATATTTTTCAACAAGATATCAAGACACAAAAGAGTGCTCCACTAAACGGTTGAGCTGCCATTAAAGGGTTAAGCGAAGGCGCTGAGCGTATCTGAACACAGGCCTGGTGATGTAACCCGCCCCTCTCTCTCTCTCCTCACTGTGCTAGATGTACGCCGAGGCCAGGACATACATTGTGCTTGAAATCTCCCTGGAAAAGCCGCTGGTGCCAAAGAGATCTCCGGAGGAGCTGGCCAGGAGGTACGATTCAATTACACAGAATCTCTGGCGTAACAGAACATATCAAGGCCAGATCAATTCATGTTTTTTATTGTTTTTTTTAAAGGGTGATGGAGCTGATTCCCCCCAGGCCTCCCCTGCCCCGCCTACCTGTTGGAGCAGAGAGGGTAAAGTTCACACACACACACACGGACATGCACAAACTTGTTCGCACTGAACAATCTCCTGCCTTGATCAGATAATGATACTCAGCACACTCAACTACATTTGTGCCATCTTCAGGTTACGTATTAGAACTGCCTGTCTTAATTGTACAAACTGTAACCAACAGAGGACTCCAGAATCTAGAATCAGAGCCGCAACAAAATAGCCAGGAAGTAGAAGGGGTCTCACCATAGATATAGAACCATAGATATGACATATCGCGTAATGTAATAGTAATTTGTAATTCTGAAATGGAACAATTTGGCAGCCATCTTAGCTGGGTACAGCTGTAATAGGAACCTATGGCAAAGTGTCATGTACTTTCTAACCCATTGTGATGTCATAATCAGGTCTCAGAAGCCAGACAGCTGATGATTGGCTCATAGATATAAAACCATGGTTACTGGCCACCATCTTACCTGAGTATGGTCTCAAAAATTGTGCCACTAACTATGATATATGTCACATCGATGGTTCTATATTTATGGTTGCCACCACCCCCATCTTTGTGTGTGTGTGTGTGTGTGTGTGTGTGCGCGCGTGTGCGTGTGCGTGTGCGTGTGTATCAGGCAGTCCAGGAGTATCAGTCCCAGGTGGCAAACGTAGTGGGCCAGGTTCTGGAGCAGTACCAGCAGCTGTTCGGAGCCGCCATGGTCCCGGGAGCCCCGCCCCTCGATTCCGCCTCCCAAGAGCAGCGCAAGTCCCAGCTACTGGCAGAGCTCAACTACTCTGGGCGGTACTTCGCCTTCAAGGAGCAGATGAAGGTGAGAGGGCGGGGCTGGCCCATGGAAAAAAAACATACACTTTACTCAGGAGCTTCTTTTGTGATATTACACTTTTTATTGGTTATGACACTTGTGCATAAGTGGACGGACCGTTGGACCTTAGCGTCAGTGACACTAACGGGACGGTCCGTTGAGCCGCCTGTTTTCCAGAAAAAATGTCCCCCATTGGCTTTTCCAGCCTAGGACTCACACACAGGTTGGTATACATGCCGTAATTTCTGACTGGCTAGATGGATATATACAGTATACTCCAGGTGTTTTATCCAGGTTCCAGCATTTATCTGGAATTGGTTTAACCAACCCCAGCTTTTTAAAGTGCCATTTATTTGTGTGTGTGTCGAAAGCAGAAGTGTGTAATATGAATGTGCATGCTCTCCATACCCGTTTGCGGTACTCGTGCGGTCGTTTTGCGGTCACCGTGTGGTCAGCGTGTGGTCTTTGTACGGTCAGTGTATGGTTTTGTGTGTGTGGTCTCTCTCTATCCGCTTACGGTCAATCCCTCCCTCTGAAATATGATGGCGATGGCCCTGCGGCACGGTCACCCCCCCAGCACTCTGTGGTCCGGATCGTGCGTGAGAAGATGCTGCGGACAGAGGTCTTCTCCGACCAGGAGCAGCTTCAGGCGTTCCTGAGCCAGCTCTACGTCTTTCTGGTGGACGAGATGCACGTCGCCCTCAACAAGGTGTCCGCCTGAACCCCCCCTGGATGCTCTCCCCCTCCCTGATTGGAGATCAGCTGCTGATGGGCTTGTGGGATAGGTCGCTGATTCAATAGACAAACCAGATTGTTGGTTCAGTTGCAATTTCAAGTGAAATGCTCTGATTTCAAGAGGCAAGGCCCAGGAAGATTACTAGTAGCAAATACATTTTTGGTCTTTCAGCATGTCTCTTTATGAATATTCATAAACTCTTAACATATGGATGGAAACTCCTGCTATCCCTCAGAATCTTAGAGAGAAAGGAAGGAAATAGAGGTGCAGAAAGGAACGCAGGAGTTGACCATCTTGGTTGCCACAGAACAGCTGTGGCTGGGTGTTTGGCTTGTGTGCGTTGCCTAGGAGACCAGTCTCAGAGCACGTCCAGCTTTTGGGGTATTGCAGACTTCACCTCTAAAAAGCACTATCCTTAATTAGGTACTGACATAATCGCATAACAGAATGAGCCACTCTTAAGCCAAGGCTCACTTTGCTGACGCTAACGCTTAACCTACTCCCCCCTTCCCTCTCTCCCTCATCTCATCTCCCCCCCCCCCCATACAGACACTTTCACCCGATGCGCAGGAGACGCTGCAGCGCCCCCTACTGGACAGCGCTCAGCTCAGGCACTTTGCCAGGGAGGCCCAGCTGAATGAGGACTATCCCCTGGCTGAGCAGTACTACCAGGAGGTATCGGACGCCCCCCCCCCCCCCCCTCGCGTTATCACAGTGTCCCCAAACAGCAGCCGCAGCTCTCAGAATCCCCAAAGAGCACAGGTTCCCCGTTAAACTCGCGTAAAACCTCCTCTTCGGCCTTGTGAGGACGGTGACTCTCTTGTGATAAACGTGCACTAATGAACAGGACCCTAAATGTCCACATAATTCAGCAGAGGAACAGTTAAGCCTTCAAATAAACTACGCTGTCATGGGGAAAATCTCTTGTTCCACCGGCATTCCTTAAGTGGCAAATGGAAGAAACCTTAGCAGTAAAAACAGAAATGACCATTGAAAAGCAGAGAAAGAATGAGTAAAAACATACACATCTTGTCGCACAAAAATATAAACAATGGATTAGAATTAGAATTCAATAGCAAGGACATTCTTGCCTTTAAGAAGGTTGTGAGGGAACATTCAAATTCACCAAAATAGATGTTTGTCAGTTATGGAGGCAGTCCATTCCAATCACGGTGGCTTAAAGCAAAAGGTGTTTTTTCCCCCCTGAAGATATTCTGCACCCGTGGGCCCAGAAAATAGGTGTGATTCGATTGTGCTACTGAATGCACATTCATGCTTTGCTAAAAATATTTTTAGACGGGGCTGCTGCATAGACAGACCTTGGATGTGAAACCATGGAAACAGCACCTCCTTGTTGGTTTTTTTGTGTCTCCTTTCAGAGGCTGGCTCTGGATCGTCAGGACCCCGGGCACTGGTTCGATTTCGGTGCTTTCCACATGCTGACGGGAGACCACGTGAAGGCACAGGAGTGCTTCCAGCAGGCTGTCTCCGTAGACCAGTCTCACCTGTCCAGGTGAGGGAAAGATGGCCGTATGGCGCAGTGGGTAAGGCACTGGGTTCAGTATAAAATGAATTGTCCGTGAAAACAGAATCTGTGTAAGTTGCTCTGCATAAGAGCCCCTGCTTAGAGAATGAATTGTATTATAATTATGGATGGGCACAACTAATGAACTTGCCAAGTAACTGTTGGATTACCCAGTACTTGACTATTAAAATACTGACTCACTATCCTGAATTTGCATATTTCTCTGCTGTAGCCTCAAAGTGAGGACATTACATTACATTCATTTAGCAGATGCTTTTATCCAAAGCGACATACAATAAGTGCAATACCACATGTCATTGAAGCAACTACAGAACAGGTCAGACAAAGCACGTTTCTATCATGACGTAGCAGGTATCCATGGGGACTATGGTAAGCAATGGAGCTGTTGGTTATCGTTAGCTGTGGTGCAAATTAGTGTGTGGGTGAGAGGTAATGTACCAGTGATTGTGGTCTTGATGATTCTCCTTTTCAGTCCTATTTTTATTCCCTTCAGAATTGTGACCGGCTAATGTTAGCTTACAACTCCACCCAGTCTTCTTTGATTCGACAAGCTGTTTTTGTTCCCGTTACAGTAATCGTTTAGTAAAATTGTTAAAAAAAATGCCTGTCCTTAGAAATAATTGAGGGGGAAATGGTTAGAGGTTGCAGGAGAGGCATAGTACAGGGGGTTCAAAGAGGGAGGGCTCAGGCACCGTAGTCACGCGGGGGTCCCCCATGTTCCCCCTGCAGCCTGCTGATGTGTGGGATCCTGGCGGAGACGGCGGGAAGATGTGAGGAGGCGGAGACTTTCTTGGAGCGGGCGACTTCCCTCGACCCCACCAACGTGGTAGCCTGGACCATTTTCGGTGAGATTGAGGGGGGCGTGGGTGTGGCAAAGGCGGCGGGGTGGGGGGGGGGGGGGCAGACTGCTGAGCTAAATGTTAACATTAATCAATATTTCAAGAAGCTAAAGCAAATCAGGACGTCGGAACCCTGAAAAGCCAGAGTTCTGGAACACCAGGGAGTCAGAGCCCTGAATTCCGGAACACCAGTGTCCTAGAGTTCTAGAAGGGGTTTTACAAAAGGCTGCGGCTCATTGAGGTCGAGGTTGAACCGAGACCGTTCTGCAGCAAGACAGTGACGTGTGTGGCGTCTGTGCGGTCAGGCCTGTACTACGAGAGCAGGGACGATGCCATCCACGCAGAAATGGCCTTCCTGGAGGCCCAGAAGCAGCTGAGGGCAGCCCTGGCTGGCGGCCCGCCGTCCGGGGGGCGGGAAGGGGCCGGGAGGCAGGCAGACGAGGTGCCGCGGCAGGACAGGGAGTCAGTTACCATCGACGGCCCCATCAACACTACAGGTGAAACAACTCAGAGTGTGGGGGAGGGGTTGCTTCTGCAGTGCTATGTTCTTATTTACGGACGATGTCGTTTTTTGTCCTTGGTGGCTCAGATGTTGAGGAGGACGCACAGAGCTTGGGGAACAGGTCTCAGGACAGCCAAGAGGGCGGAGCAGGGGGAGACGGCAGGGACATTGACCCTGCTGTCACAAAACCCCCAGCAACCCCTCCCAGGCTCAGAACCACCATCTACATGGAGACTGTGCAGTTTCTGCTGCACAACAATGTCCCTCAGGTTAGCACTGTGAGCACACACACGCACACACACACACATACACACGCACGCACGCACGGACGCACACACACACACGCACGCACGCACGCACGCACGCACGCACACACACACACACACGCACACACACGCACGCACGCACACACACACACACACTCAAAAACACATAGAGCCACATAAACATATGTATAATTGTGGTCTTATTTCTCATTCTCTCTCTCCCTCCCCCCTTTCTTTCTCCTGACGCCACCTCGCTGTCCCTCTCTCCTCCCTCCTTCCCTCTCTCTCTCTCTCCCTTCCCCCACCTCTCTCTCCTCCCTCCCTCCCTCTCTCTCTCTCTCTTCCTCTCTCTTCTTTTTCCCACTCTAACCCCCTCTCTTCCCTCCCTCCCTCTCTCTCTCTCCCCCCCCCCCCTCCCCCCAGATGTCTCAGAGAGCTCTAGCTCAGGAGTTGCTGTGTCCAGAGGGGGGTCGGAGCAGCTGTTACCACCTGGCACTAGCCAGACTGCACCTGCTGAGCGGGGATTTCTGCAGCGCCGAGGCCAACCTGCGGGAGGCGCTAAAGGGCGGCTTAGAGGTGCAGCGAATGACGTGGAAAGCGTAGCACGAATCAACGTGCAAACATCACCGATACAATAAAAAATAGTCATAAAAAATACAATAAAAATAACGATTAGTGCCGGGGCTGCTGGGTAGGTGGGTCTTCATCGCTGAGACGCTGAGTTAATGGTGCAGCGATGCGCCCAGTTTGCCTTTCGTACCCTGACCCTGCCGCCGCTGCCTAACGCCCAGGGAGGGAGGCTTTCAGCCGGCTGGACTTCATCCATCTAATCTTACTGCGCAAGACAGTGCTGAGGTCAGCTGAGTCCCCTGCATTTTGCATCCCTGCGTTCTGACTGCGTTCTACCAGCTACGCATCTATCCTCTGACACAATGACTGCTCAGCTGGACTGCAGAGTGAAATGCAAGGACGCTGGTAGCACCTTCCAAAAACGAGGGGAAGGTTGGGGGGGAAATGATGTGAAAATGTACTTTGATTTTACTGCAGTGCACTTTAGTTTTGTACATTATTCTCAGTCAGTAAAAAGGTTTGTGATATTTTTTTACAGCTTTGTTCTTTGTCTGCTTGTGTTCTGTGTAGAACCCGGATGTCTGGGCTTCGACCGGTCACCTGCACTACCTAACGGGGACCCACAGCAAAGCTAGGACGTGCTACGAGAGGACCCTGGCCTTTGTGACAGACGCCTCCGACATGCACCCCGTCTACCTGCGCCTCGGAGACATCTACCTGCAGGAGGGACAGGTGAGAGAGGCGGACAGGTGTGCCTCTCGTGGACCCGTCGCAAACTTTCGGACATTCTGCGGAGTATCCGCCACAGGAAACACTGTAGACACAATGATAAGTGAGGGAGTTAATGACATCCTGTGACAAGTGATGCCTGCTGACCGTGTGGCAGATATAATAATGCCCTGTTCCTTGTGACCCCCATGACCCCACAGTTTGAAAAAGCCAAACCCACTTACCTGCGCGGCTGCAAGAGCGCGCCAACCTGCCTCACCTGGCTGGGAGTGGGGATTGCCTGCTACCGGGTAACTACCAAATCTCTATTGGTGTACAGACACACATACACAAACACACACACGCACGCACTCGCACACAGGCACACACACCATACACAGACACACTCACACGCCACACACAAACACGCACACCTTTCGGAAAAACTTCCATTTAAATTTTTGGCAAAAAATTTTCTTTAGGGTCCGCTCCCTTGGTGCCTAACTCAGGAGTCGTGTGAATTTATCTTTGCCTGACCTTTAACGCTTCTTGCGCACAGCGAAGTGCGCGAGCGTCAGGGACATTCCACGCATCGCAGTGACAGCTTAACTGCCCCGTCACAAAGTGACACCAATAACAAATGTCTGGAGCTGTGCTTTATTTAGCATGGCAACCTAATCCTGTGATAACTCTACGTCTAAAAGTCGTTGGTGTTGACGTAAACACCCTGCCTATGACAATGCTGCATATGTCTGTGTGATGTTTTGAACGTTTCTGCGTCCACTTGGATTATGAATAATTGTGTCTGTCTGTCTGCCTGCCTGCTGTATGCTTGCTTGCCTGTCCGTCCGTCTGTCCGCGTGCGCGACTAGCTCGGGGAGCTGGCCGAGGCGGAGGACGCCCTCACAGAAGCCAACGCCCTGAACAACGCCAACCCGGAGGTGTGGGGATACCTGTGCCTGGTCTGTCTGCGGGTCAGTTCCTAAAAGTCCACCAGTGTCTCTGTAAAGACCGATGCGGAGTCAAAACATATTCACCCGCCAACGCTCAGTGACTGCCGTCACTGTACGCGCCCGTGTGTCGGCCATAACATGTGTGCGCATCAATGAGAAGGTCTTTCACTGTGACTCTATCCCAATAGAGCCAGTGGGAGGAGCATAGAAAGGGGAGGGACTTCTCTCCCTTTCTGGGGGACATTGGGACCTCTGGCACTGAAAGCCGAATGTCTTGAGAGGCCAGTGTTGGCGGTGAGTTCGGGTAAGGGGACCGGCACAGGGGTCCGGGGGCCCCTGGGGTTCTGTGAAGGAGTCCCTGGGAGCAAAATATGAAATAATATTTCCTTTTTTAAGAATATTTCTTTTATATTTCAGTATTTCAGCCGCAGTGTGGTCATTTTAGGGATATATCAGATAAAATAAAATTTTATTTTTTTCTCTAGTGGGAGCCATTAATGTGTCCTTGGCTTACTCAATCTTATATCGGGCAGTCTCTAAATTTAGCCAAACCCGATAAGGCGCTGTGCAATCACAGCTTGACCTGCGAGGGGTTTAATGAACGATGCTTTATGTTGTGCTCCTCCCTCCACCCTGACTCTGAGATGATGACTGTGGCGGAGGGATGACTTTGGGCTGTAGTTCCATCCCTGTCAGTGCCTGACAAGCGTCTCCTTCTCCTCAGACTGGCAGGAAGCTGGAAGCGGAGCAGTGCTATAAATACACCGTGAAGGTTTGTGCCTTTCACACATTCTACGCCTCTAATGACCGAGGCCATGGTTCTCCATCTGAAAGAAATGCCTGCCTGTAAAATTAACAATGGCAAATACGTGGGTTATTTTCATTTCTATTTACAGTACTATATACTACGTATATTTTTATTTATTTTATTTCTTTTTTTTGCAGTTGGATCTTCAGAAAGAGACTCTACTGCGAGAGATTACAGAGCTACAGGCTCAGGTTGGGTTTGGAAATCCGTGCTTCTGAGTCAGATCCGACACTGATTGGTCTGGACCGGAGATGAAGAGACACTTGCTCCCACCCACGCTCTGTTAGTTAGCATTTGCCAGAAAGGTGTGCCAGGTGCCCGGTTTTCTTCCTCATGCTAGATGTTGTGAAGAAGCCAGCATTGTGGTGTGTGACATCATAAATAAGTGATGTAACAAAAAGGCAATAGGTTGTCCCTGACGGTTTCATTGCCCCTGTCCAAATTGCAGACAATTAATATTATTATGCAATCATAGCATTGAAAGTATTCATAATAAACCTTTTGGAGTTAAAGTTGTCAATGTGGTATCCATCCCCAAGACTGAATGTAAACAGTGCTTGTTGATTTTTTACACAGGTAATATGTTATTAATACGAATTGTGTCAAAATTATAAAATAAAGATGTCTTCTTAAAGAATTACATTCGTAAGCTGTTCTTAACAAGTGACGTCCCGATCATTGACTGGTCGACAGCTTGGACTCTGCCATTTTTACCACGTACGTTGTTATAATAATAAACGTAAAACTGTCATTACGTGTCATCAGAGTGACGTAATCTCGTGCTCTCGTGCACGCATGCCACGTGACGCCAGCACTTCCTGTTTAGCAAACGGAGCCGCAGATCCAGATACTGAAGTGAAGGAACGGTTCTCGCTACATACTGCAGAGGAAGGTAATTTAATTTAGCTATACAAGTAAAGGTGCCTAGCGTTCAGAGACATATTTAAAATCCACACTGCCAGTTAGACTGCATGTAACTATATGACGACGAGAAAATATGTATGGTTGATTTCGAATCGTTGGGCAACGGCCAAAAAAAGCTAGCTGCACTACTGCGGAATCTATGGAGGTCTTTGTCTAGTGAAATTTAACTTTGTTGTTGGTAGTTGGCTTGATTGCTGGCGTGCCGTAAGATAAATTTGGGCTTGCACTGTCAAATTAGTTTTGCTCGCTCATACATCATGTAATGCGGCACGTAAATAACAGAAATAATAATTTCGTATTAGTTAGTTTATGCTGTTACTTGGCTAACATTATGCCAGTGTTTCTTTTCCAACGAGCTAGATATTTAGCCTCGTTTTGTGTTGGAACCAGCTATATTTGTATAGAAAATGACCTCCCGTTTAGATAAAATTACCCATCAAAATATGCATCTTCCTTCTTCCTTCACAAAGCGTTGGAACTCTGGTAAATCTTGCAGGAGCCTAGGCGCTCGAACAGACCAGTGCCTAACCCGGGAAATAGTCGGGATCAGTGCAACGGTAACTTGTTGCTAGAGTTGGCTAAGTCAGGGACAGCTATAAAGGGAGCTCTACATTTATTTTACGGGACCTATCTGTCGGTAGTTTGAAGAACATGAAATGTTCGTTTAAAAAAAATTTTTTTTTTTTTTTTTACTACGATGTTTTTGTTGACGGGAAATAGCTAGTTGGCTATTGCTCCATTAACATGCACGGTGGGTCGTACACCGTTGCTTAAATAAAAAGCAAATGCAAGAATATAACCGATGTGTTGCCGCAGCTACGTGTCTGTAGTTGTGTTGCTCTGTCGGTGCCGTATTGTGCAGCTTCTGTCATTGTTAGCCCAACCCTCTTTGCTATAGAAGTGCATTGTCACCGTTCTGCTCACTCGTGCATTGTCACCATTCTGCACACTCGTGCTGTGCTGCGCCAGCTGTTTGCTCTGTGCGCGAGATTATGTTGTTGTTGTTGCTCACTCGCGTGCCAGGACCAGTGCCAGAGTCACGCGCATTTCTGTTTCTCCAAGGTCAGTGCTGACACTGTCAGTAGCTACTGACGTAGTTAATGTTGCAAATGGACAAAACTACTGCAGCGCAGCTTCTCAGCACTGTCAATCTGTTTCACATCAAAGCCGCCATGAACGTCATTGAGTTTTTGGACTTGAGGTGTTCTTGAGTGCGTCATGTTTTATTTTTTTGTGACCTTGTCATTCATGAAGTTCACACTGTAAACTAGGAAATGTTGTTCCGCTATAAACCCAAACGTTGACAGCGAAACTACCTGGATTGATAGATAGCACTCTGGGTATGTAGAAACATCAAAATAAAATTTTTGGATGAACAAAGAGTGTGCATTCTTCTTTTTGAATGATATAGGATATGGGAAATATAATGTGATTTCTTGGGTAATGTCAGCTTTTTTTTAGGTAATGTCATCACTGAAAATAGACAGGCCTAATTAAATCAGGTCTGTTTAACTCTGAGGAGCTGTTAAAACACTCATATTATACCCCTTTTCCACCAAGCAAGTTCGAGGGCCGGTTCGGAGCCGGTGCCTAATCTCAAACCAGTTCTTCGCGTTTCGACAGCAAAAGAACCGGCTCTCGGCCAGGAAAACTGGTTCCAGAGCGGCACCAACACTTAGCTGGTCTAGTACCAAGAACCGCTTACGACACGGGCTGGGGGCGGGATTATCGTGACCAACCAAGACCATCCAAAACTTTGTGATTGCCATTTAAAAAAACAAAAAAAAACAGCTTCAGCATAACGAGCAGCACAAATACATTGGACCAGTCGTGTTTGGATGCCAATGTAGAGATGCGATGTAGTCCGCCATTGTTGTTGCTGTGCTTGAAGTTGGCGCTAGCGTTGCTGGGAAAGCGGAGACGTATACAGACGTATACAGTGATGTAATGACGTGGCTCTCTAGCTCGTGGAAAAGCAAACCGGTTCTTAGAAGGTTCGCAAGTTGAACCAACTGCGAACCGGCACTATAGTGGGGTTCCAAGTTGCATCCCAGATAACTAGGAATGCAAAGATTGTCATCATTGTTTTTGTCAGATTGTTGGCAAAAGCACGAGTCTGACCATGATTCATGGAAGTAGTTTTTGGCAGGTGGCAGCTGTAGACTTGGCCTGTTCTGTTCTTCACTGATGCCACCATCTTGTGCGCAGTGGGACGGGACTCCACTAATTGGTATGCAGGCTTCTGTCATGGCCGCATCGAGCGGATTTACAAATGCATCATTATGCCTCTCTGTGGAGTGTGAGGATATAAGAGGTGGGGTTACGCTTGTGTGTGTGTGTGTGTGTGTGTGTGTGTGTGTGTGTGTGTGTGTGTGTGTGTGTGTGTGTGTGTGTGAGTGTGTGTAAGATAATGGACATTTGTGTACTTGTCTGAGGGAGCAGGAGTGCTAAATTTGTGTGTATGTGTGTGCATACATGTGCATACAACGTGATGTGTGTGTGTGTGCGTTGTGTAGACTGAACCGGAGTAATTCTCCCAGTTCCCTCTTTGCTGTATAAACCACCAATGATCTCCACCCACAGATAAACAGTGGAAGGCATTAGCAGTCTTGTGTTACCTGATGAACAAACAGGCTGTACACACAAGCATGGCAGACTGTGTGATATCACAGCTATATGTAAAAATTTATGCAAACCGTGTACCAGCTATGGATAAATCCCACGACTGAATCAGTGTTTTACATAAAAGAAAATGAACAAAGTCCTCCCTTTACTGATGCACCTTATGTGTCCACAGAGCTAGGGGACACATAGACAGACGGGACGATGCCTGCAGAGAAAATGGATGATTCTGGGAAGGAGGCGGGAATTTCCAACGGCGGGGGGTTGGTCTACGAAGAGGGCGAGGCGGAAGAGAGCGTCAGGTACCGAAATGTGATTCACACCGTGGATGAGTAAACGTTACTGCTCCACCCTTATCCCAGGGCTAGTGTTGTCACGATACCAAAATATTGACTTCGATACCGATACCAGGTTTAGTATGATACTCGATACTGAAACGGTACTTGAAACTGAAACGATACTGATTCGATACTCGGTACCTCTACTGAAATGACCTTAACCCTATTTACTTTGGCCCTTCAGAGGCAATTTCCTCCTCGTTTCTACTAGTTTTATTTAAATGTCAATATCTAAATAAATATTCCCTGCACATCCATGGTTTTAAGTTCGAACTGAAGAAGAAGCTGTATCATTCAGAAATTTGCTACAGAATACATTTATTTCAGAATAGTCACATACAGTACAGTGTTTCCCCTAGATTTTTTTTCAGGCCGGGTGGTAGGCCCCTCGAAACTACCAGTGTTGTTGCGCGTACACGGTGTCATCAAACGCGCATGCGGGGCCGAGGTAGTATCATCGCGCAGGTCGGGGGTACGGAGAGTCGTCGCACACATGGGGAGGGTGTTGGTAACAAAGTGGTACATTTCTCCATTCTGAGCTAAAATAACATTTGCTCACAAAGTCGTATGGTAAATAAATATTAGTTATTTATAATATTAATAAACTTAAAACAGAACTTATATACAATAAACCCCCCTTAGCTTCACAAATGATATTCAGAACTATACAACTTAAACCCAGGACAAGGAGTTTGTTTCTACCGGTTTTTAAGGACTGTTTCTGGATCAGCTATCTTTGCAGCACTGTAGAGCTGCTTTTGAGACTCCTCCATAGTGCTGATCCATAATCAGTCCTTAAAAACATGCAGAATCAAACTCCTGCCTCTGCAGTATTAGCTTTTAGTCTGCACTAAAATGTAAGAGTTCTGGTCAGATAGCGAAACGGACGAAAGTGCGCCATTTTGCGTAGAGGCGGAAACTATAATTACACCCTCATAATATCAGCGCTGCCACTGAAAAGGCCTAACGGGAAACCGAAGCTGTTTTGGCAAGGGTTTTTCCAGATGCTATTTTGATCATTCCAGCATTCTGCGGTAAGGGAAATATTGCAGCTACATAAAAGAAAAAGAAAAAAAAGATTATATTAAAAAAAAGAATAATATAAATTTTTTTTTTAAACTACCGAACGTCGGAAAATTCTAATACCGAACCGTTTTTTTTTTTAAGTATCGAAAAAGTACCGAAGTTTCGGTGTACCGTGCAACACTACCCAGGGCTGGGTGGGAGGGTGTGTAGATGTGAAAATTCATCACTGTATACTGTTAATAGCATGGATTTTATATTGTCCACCCCCTATTTCCATGTATTTTCCTGTGTATATGAATGTCTTTGTGTGTATATGCAGTGTTTATGGAGCAGGGGGTTCTTTGGTGCCCCTGGCCCAATCCCCAGTCTGCCTGTCTCCAGGTAGTTTCATTATCCGCCAGTGTAACCGGCTCAGAAAATCCCCCCCGGCTCTTGACCTCCGCGGCTGATTGTTTCTGGCTTGCCTTTCATCCCCCAAGTGGGTGCTTGAGGTGAGTCACCTTCACCGTGACTCACCTCAAGCACCACTATCAACAGCGATTTGAGATGATTGTAAGTGACGAAATGTTACACGAAGCCAATTCACAATGCTGCTATAATGTATTTATGTGTGCGAGGGGCACAGATGGAGAGATGTGGGGTGGGAGAGAGAGTGAAAGGGGGAGAATAGGCACTTGACCTGCCCTGGCCCCTCTCCAGGCCCGAGGACCTGTCGGAGCTGCTGGCCGCGGGGACCAAGGAATCCCACGACAAGGCGGAGAACACGCAGTTCGTCAAGGACTTCCTCAAGGGCCGCATCCGCAGGGAGCTCTTCAAGGTCAGCCTAACCTTCGCCCAATCCGGCAACCCCACCCAGTACCCCAAAAACACCACCGTGTGTGCCACAAACTGTACCTCAAAAACACACCACCATGTGCCCCACAAACTGTACCCCAAAAACACGCCACCCTCTACCCCAAAAACACACTACCCTGTACCCCACAAACACACCACCCTGTACCCCACACATACACACACACACACCACCTTTTACCCCAAAAACACACCACACTGTACCCCACAAAAACACACCACAATGTACCCCACAAACACACACCACCCTGTACCCCCCACAGTCACACACCACCCTGTACCCCCCACAAACACACACCACCCTGTACCCCCCACAAACACACCACCCTGTACCCCACAGTCACACACCACCCTGTACCCCACAGTCACACACCACCCTGTACCCCACAGTCACACACACCACCCTGTACCCCCCAAACATGGCACCCTGTAACCCTCTCACAGGTAAGAGGTAAGATCTGACTTTTCAAATTGGGAGAAAACATAAGACTGGTTGAGGAACTGATCTTCTAACTCTGAGGTTGCAAGTTTGACTCCCAGTTGGGGCACCGCTGTTGCGCCCTTGAGCGAGGTACTGAATCTGAATTGCTTCAGTAAATATCCAGCTGCAGATGTATGAAGAGATTGTATATAAAGAGTGTAAGCTGTCTTAAGTCATTCCATCTGCTAAATGTCTAAATGTAATTTTCGGCATTGTTTTTCTGGGCCATCTCTCACAGTTGGGCACGGTGGCCCTGTACTTCACCTACACAGCGATGGAGGAGGAGATCGAGAGGAACAAGGAGCACCCCGCCATCGCCCCGCTCTACTTTCCCGCCGAGATTCACCGCCACGAGGCCCTGGCCCGGGACCTGGAGTACTTCTACGGGGAGGACTGGGAGAGCCAGGTCAGCTGCTCTCCGGCCGCCCAGCGATACACGGGCCGCATCCGCGAGGTGGGCCGTGACGAGCCGGCCCTGCTGGTGGCCCACGCCTACACCCGCTACATGGGCGACCTGTCGGGCGGCCAGGTGCTGAAGAAGGTGGCCCAGAGGGCAATGAAGCTGCCGTCCACGGGGGAGGGCCTCAATTTTTTCCAGTTCGACGGCATCCACAGCGCCAAGGCCTTCAAGCAGCTCTACCGCAGCCGGATGAACGAGTTGGACCTGGACGAGCCCACCAAGGAGAGGATCGTGGCCGAGGCCAACCTGGCCTTCCAGTTCAACATGGAGGTGAGTGGCTAACCTGGCCTTCCGGTTCAAGGTGGAGGTGAGGGGGGAGGAGCTAGCCTGGCTTGCCAGTTTAACATGGAGTTGAGGGGGAAGGGGCTAACCTGGCCTTCCGGTTCAACATGACATTTCAGGCATTTAGCACATTTAGGCACTGATTGAATTCTTTGTGTACAAATCCATTTGTAAGGGGATATATTTTACCTAAATTTACTGAAGCAATACCTTTCTCAAGGGTACAATGGCGGTGCCCCACCTGGGAATTGAACCTGCAACATCAGCGGTACAAGCCCAGTACTCTAACCATGCTGATACACTTCCACTCGTATAACAACTCAACAATGAACAGTAAAGAAGTAACCGCCAATGACCTTGGCCAGGTCATAGTTCTAAATGAGAATATGTTCCATTTTAATACAGAGGTAAGAGAGGCAGGCTAATCTTGCCTTGCACTTCAGCACGGGAAGTTCTGATGCGCTTGGTTGGAACGTTTTACTTTGGGGAAACAACTAAATTTTTTTCCTCTCCAAGGTGTTCTCTGAGCTGGAGGAGATCGGGAAAACCCTGCAGGATGAAGTTCTGGATGCGGGAATGCCTGTTCACGGGGACGTGCAGGGAGACATCAGCAAATGCCCCTACTACAATACCAAAATGGGTAAGCGTTGCCTGCTACAGGGGGACTGGTGTACTGCTCATCTGTGCCGTACATAGGGGCTGACCCTTCCTATTTGAGTATTATAAATGGACGTTCTGTACTCAATTATGTGTGTACATGTCATAAGGGAAGCTAATTCTATATGAAGCGAAACCACTCTTGCATATATTGCATTGGGGATCGGTGCGAGGCGTGGAAGTCGCACACGTTTTAGTTATCCGGAAAGTTGTGGTCAGGATGAACCCCTTGAGATGGAACGTCTCGTTTTTGAGGGGGTCTGGGAAAATATCCAATTTTACATGCATCACAGCTGAGACTACGATGAATGAATACAGTAAGTTAAAGCTAGTGACTCAATTCCATACTCATTATTCAGTAACTTAAATACAGTACTGTCACGACTGAATAGATTTTTTATCAACTTGTAAATGCTCAAATCAAAGTCGTCTTGCTTAAATTTGTTTGCATTTAACATGATGTGAAGAAAATAACACAACCAGATAAGACAAAATGTCAGCAAGCAAGCACAGCGAACGAAGGTAGTGAGTGCTTGTTATCAAGCAAGGCAAACGGCAACAGGTTGAGGACACTGATTGGGTTAAAGGTAAGGTGCCCCTGCCACTCTCTCTTTCAATCTCTGGAGCCACCACTGTGGGTGTAGCTGTGTAGATCAGCGGCACCAGACTCTGGGTGGGGACCCACTCATGTTTCATGAGAGGGTCTGAGTTGGGCCATGAGGAAGCCAATCAAATGAAACATCGAGTTGCGCGTGTATTTTTTTACATATATAGTTTTTTTCTGATTGGTTCTGGGTCACAGGAAATGTGTCCGTTGATTAAGGGCCGTGGGGTTGGAAAGCTGCTGGAGATCTCTGATGGAGATGATTAGTCGGGTTGGTTTAATCTCTCTCAGATGTCCTGTAGCTCAGTCACTTCCCTCGTTCCGCCTGACCTACTTTCTCCAGTGTATTTGTTTATTGAGCTGCTCTTTCCTGCCTTCCGCCATTTTCTAGGCGCTGAGCTTGGCTGGGGTCGGGGATGAATTTTCCAGATATTCCACAATTGCCTTGAGTTGGGGTTTTCCTGGGTCTTTTGATTTGTTATATAACAAGACCATTGTGAAATTCTCAATGACAACCTTCTTTGTAAATGGCGCAATCAAAAAATAAATATTGCCTGACTGATTGGTTGTTTGATTGATTGACAGCGGCCAGCGGGGGAGCGTCATACGCTTGTCAGATGGCCACGGCCGCACTCAGACATCCCACCGGTCAAGTCCTGCTGGCTGCCTTGGTCGCCGCCCTGGCCGGATTGGTCGCCTGGTACCTCATGTGACCCGGGATCGTCAACAGCCAATCGTGAGCCCTCCAGGAAGCAAGCAAGAAAGGATGACAGGAAGGGGCGGGTGGAGGAGGGGGGTGGAGTTTAAAGACTTGGTAAGGTTCATCGACCTCAGATTGTTTCCTCCCTCCATTTCTCAGTCCCGCCTCTTTCTGTGACCTCACTGGCCCTTCCATCCTGTCCAGTCATGTCCATCGACCACTTCCCATAGCCCCACGTGACTCCATCAGGTCACGCATTCAGTCGCTTCTCTTATAGAAACACAAGAAGAAATAGTGTTCTTCAGACAGGTGGGTTTGTTTTCTAATTCAGAAAGGATAGATTTTAGCGAATCCATTGTTGGATTTTTTTTTGTGTTATGCTTTATACATCATATATATTATCTTTTCTGTTCCGGGATCCGAAACCGCAAGATGAAGGTTTGTGTTTTTTTTTTTTTTTTTCTGACCGGGGAATCGTGAACACCAGGTCGTTTGAAGTTTTAACCTGGTGGCTTTTTTGGGGGGGGTGCTGATATGCAGTGAAAGGCACCCCTGTTCTTTGCCGGTTTTCTTGCAGTTAGTTATAGTGTTAGTGGTTCCCCAGGCAAAAACCCCCTGTCAGGATTAGAAATTGTCCAGACAGTTGCACTGAGCAGTTTGGCAAAAAACCAAAATGTGCTCCAAATATGAGGCCCACCCAAAGTAAATTAATGGGCAAAATGTTTTTTTTTTCCAAATACAGTGCTGTGCATAGTGTAGGCTGTGATTTGTGTGAACATAGAATCGCTTCTGCCAGTCAGAGCAACATTTTGAATTGGCTTTGAAAAACGGTTAAAATCACTGAACCGAGTATAATGTACAAACCAAACATTCTGCCCATTCCCACATTGAACAGAATTACGGTTCTCCAAAGGGTTAGAGATCGATCAATCTATATTGATCGATCTAGATTGATACCCTAATTAGGTTTTTTTACTTGCAGAATTTCTTTTATTATTTGTATTATCTGGCTAAGATTTCTTTTTCAAGCAGCAAATATAGAGGTTGTTGACTATTAATATCTCTAATGTCTAAAAAAAGAACACTTTTAAGTCCCGTCTCATTGCCCACCATGGCCCACAGTGTTTGCAGTTGGGCTGAGTAATTCGGCTGACCATCTGTCATACAGTGCTATTCACTGGTTTCACGTGATGTCACTTCTTGTATTTTCACCCATGAAGGTCCAATAACAAGGAGTCATTGTCAGGGTGTGAAATGAACGCCCTCCACCAGCCAAATGCTGGTACACTTTTGATTGTGGCTGGGAAGATTTCTACTCTTGCAGCCAGTTTGGCAGGTAACCAGCCAGGTTGTGTTATATTGTAAAAGGTAATGTGGCTGGTAAATTGTTGAAAATGGCTGCTGATTTTTAGAATCCAGATGCCAGTCTGGCCAGTGGGTAAAAAAAGTTTATTTCATGCCCTGGTTGTTGTAGACCATATAAGCTACTGCCCTGTGCTCTGGGTTAGTCACACCAGGAAGTAAATGAGGAGAGAGGTGTGCTTGAAGAGTCAGTCCCTGGAGTGAAACCTGTGAAAACACTCCTCTCCTAGACCGAGACTAATTTGACGCTCGTTTATCACCGCACCGATGATCGGGCCGCTTGTGTTTGCACACTCGTGTGAGACGCAGAGCTCAACGATGGCTGAGCTGCAAGTCGTACACGTTTCCTCGCGTCACACTTGTACGCGTTTATGTACTTTTGAGTTTGAGTAGATACTGCCCCGTCATTCATTGTTTTTCTTTAGGAAAGGAATGAATGGAGCCATTGTCATTTGTATTTTTTTTTGAAGTGGATAAAAATACAGTATTATTATACGCCAGACAGGAAGTACTCTCAGCTGTGCCACTGCGTACGGGGGGTGACCCCATCTCCTCTTGTCACCATGGAGACACTTGAGCGAGAGCCGCAATATGAAACCCATAGAATCCGTCCTGCAGATAACGGCCATCCAACAGTGAGGCTGCACTTGCAAAAAAAAAAAAAAGAGCAGGCAACTCAATTACACTCACACCCAATATAAGGCTTTTCATGAAACCCCACGCGCTGGAGTGTGATGGTACGTCTTTATGCAGAGCTGAGCAGTGTGTTACGATGGCTGACAAAGTGATGCAGTTTGCCCTTATTTATCCTTTAAAAAAATAAAAATGACATGTCACTGTATGTCGGCCATTTTAAAATGCTGGCATTGCTCATGGATTCTGTAAGTGGCAGCTACATCGCTCTCGTGAAGGCGTTGCGTGTGCTTTATGAAGGCCTTATGAAGGTGCCTGGTGAAGTGTGACCTCATCAATACATATGTTGCTGCTGCTCAATGCACGAGCAATTTGTAGTAAAATATAAATAATATGCATCCACACATTGTGCATGTGTGATTTTATATTAAATTTTTTTATTTTGCATCAGGAACGCAATGTAGACTTCTGTTGTGTACTGGTCATCTTTTGATGGGGAAGCGGATTTCCCTGTTCCATCGCTAGAGTCTGTATGGAGTAATTTGCACAGATATTATACCCCACTTTTCTGCTGGAAGACAGAAAACAAAACGCATTCCCAGGTTATCGATTTCCTCCTTGTCACTTATTTTTTCCCTCCATTTTTGTCCTTTAAACCCGTTTGCTGTGGCCGGTGTGGTCCAAATAACATGGGAGAAGGCCTTTATTCTTCTTTCGCAAAGATTAACTCACTGATACCATCATCTGCGGCCAAAGCACAACGTTCAATTGCATTTAGTCATCGCAGGCCTCCGTCTACAAATTCCGTTCTTACTGCTTGTTTGGTTTTCTTAACTCTCTGAACCCGGTTTGGTTAACGGTTAGTTTCCTGTCCCCAAACAGATGAATTGTGGGTATTTGCATGGTTCAAAAGGGAGAACGTTTGTCGGGAGTTTCTAAAGGAAAGTATGCAGTCGCCCCCCGCATTTCTCCAAACGTTGCATTATGCAGTAGCGCTCCTCCATTTTGAATTTAGTCTTAATAATGGGGATTGAACATCGCTTGTGTCGCGTTTCCTATTGTCAGCATGATGACGGATTGACACTGCATCCAGACCCGTTTCAGTAACGGCAGCTGTCGGGCAAGATTGTGTTACTGTGCGGGCAACACGCTGAGCTGGACCGGGCTTTCCTCCTTTTATCTGAGATTAACAGGCAGCTTAACCTGTGTCATTATCGTTAGTCTGGTTAGTCTAGCTTTAATAACAAGGTAAAATTTAGCAACAGTGCAAAAGGTCTCAATTGTGTGCAAAATAACATGTTTAAAAATGATTTGTGACAGTTAACAGGAGCATACTGTATCACCTGTGTAATAAAAAAAATAAAAAAATAAAAATGTTTAATTCCTGTACAAGTTTTTCCTCATGTCTCTTGTTCTTCTCACCTGGATCTGCAGGTGAGTTGTGGCTGAGTGTGTGTAGAGACCTCACCTGTTCCCTGGAGGAGGCTGTACGGGAGGCACGCATTCTGTATGTTAATGTTACACCATACACGACGGGGACGGAGATCAACGCGAAATCTTTTTGTGCGTTGTCATGGAGAAAACCTGGGTTAATTAGCACTAGGGCTTCTGCATTAACACGATCGCACAAGTGAAAATGCTTTTGTAATTTCAGTATTTTTACGAGAAGAAAACTAGAGCCTTAATATATCACGGGCTTAACGGCTAGTAAAACAGTACTGCGTTATCACCGGTGTACTTCTTTTGTCAGAGGTGATAGAAAAAAAACCCAACAGCACTGAACAGGTCTGTTCTAATCAGAATTTTACTTGGTCACTAAATACACAGCATGGTTCCAAACAGGCTTCAGTACAAGTGATCTATTGAAAGCATATTAGAATGGTCAGACACGTAACCCGTAACACAGGACAGTACCAGGGAGTATTAGCCCTGATTCTTGGGGGGGGTGACCTATATATTTTCCCATATGAAAATTCTGAAACTAATTTTAAAGATTGAGCCCGAGTCCAGTTGTCAAGGTCTAACTGGTTTGCATTCAATTGGTGAAAATGCATCCTGAACATGGACCAATCAAACCAGGGGAACTGACTCCAGGAGAGTATGCCGACTCCAGTCTAATGTCAATGGCCAATTACTTGAACACAGTAAAAGACTCCAGGCGTCTGCATGTTTGTATTTATGTAGATTTATTGTACATCTGTTCAACTATGTGACATTCGTACAACTTCCATACCGACAACTGAATCTATGTACAGACTGAGTGAGTATAGAAAGGAATTTTCCTTTTGCCTGGACTCGCTTTGTGTGAATGTGCGTGTTTACGCTGGGGGCATGAGGACAACAGCAGCCATGAATTTGGTGTTCAGTTTTAGGCTGCAACCCTGCACAGGTTCATCAGTATATCAATGTTCAACACCTGGATGGCTTGTCACTTTCACCACGGCAACTACGCCGCGTGAGCGGATGCACGCACATTCTGGAGGCCGCCGGGGCAGTGTATGCCAAACGGGTTCGGTTTAAAAAAAACCCAAACGCCTGAACACTTAGATTTAACCTGCTCTTCTAACAGCTGAAACCTTCATGGTACGGTTTAGTATTTCTAAAAATACTGTTTAAAAAAAAAACAGAAAAATAAAACCCTTGATAACTGTTGTCCTGGACACTGTTTTTTATGACCGTATGTGGGCGAGTTTTAACGAGTTGGAAATGTGTCTATACACCTGGAGCTGGGAGGAGGAGGAGGAGGGGGCCAGAACAAACCACTTATTGCCCAGAGGAACCGAGTAAATATTTGACACTGAATGGTTGGGATTTGGGGGGGGGGAGTCCTCCTATGAGCAAAAGAAACCAGTCAGCCACCCCACATAGGGGCCCGTTTAGAAATACTTTGCACGGCCAACTAAACACTTTCTCTGGGTTCCATGTCACTCAAGAGTGCCTTTTAACACAACGTACCCCAGCGGTTATAGGGACAGTTTTCGATTGGCCAGACTGTGTGATGAAGGACGTTTCTGCCGAACTGCTGGCTTCACAGGGGCGCATGTAGAGCACTTTGAGGTTTGTGACCGAAAACAGGAAAACACTTTGAATAACTCAGCTTGTCATGAAATAATATCAGAAACCCCAAGAAAGTGAGTGAACTATCCCTGTAAACATGCAACTTAAGAGGCAATTTAGAGGGCGGACGACTCCCAGCTGTAAAA
>CM056387.1:34444205-34446705 GCA_029718625.1 Synaphobranchus kaupii
AATAATCTGGCCCTACCAGGTACGTGAGAGAGAGCTGCAAATGACCTGTCTTAACCTCCTGCTGTAAATGTTTTAGGGGAAATAGCTTACATAATTACCATTGGCAACTGCAGAATGGCTCTGTATCGCAGTGGGGCGGGGAGGTCATAGTTCATAGGTCAACCTTGTGATGTCACTGTGCGGAACGATTGTTGCCTGTATGACAGTGGCTGTATTGTCTGCAATCGCTCAACGCATCTTGTGTGATAAAATTATTACATCATTATAAATTCATAAATTACCTGTTACTTAATTGCAGAACACTTTTGGCAGTGAGTTCACGGTTCAGAAAGGTAGTTGCCCTTTGAAATCACACAGCACTGTACAAACATGCCCGAGCACTTTGCCCAATGCAGAGTCATTCATGGCGTCCTCTGGCCAATTGAAGAATGTTTTTCCTAAGAATAATAGAGTGTAAAAGTAAAACTACAAATATCAGGGGCCTACTGTACAGGCTGTAAATACTGTAAGTGTAATCAGGGGTCTACTGTACAGGCTGTGAATACTGTAAGTGTAATCAGGGGTCTACTGTACAGGCTGTGAATACTGTAAGTGTAATCAGGGGTCTACTGTACAGGCTGTGAATACTGTAAGTGTAATCAGGGGTCTACTGTACAGGCTGTGAATACTGTAAGTGTAATCAGGGCATTGAAATTGGTGAATGGGGCCTACTGTACAGGCTGTAAGTACTGTAACTGTAATCGGATCTCCAGGCTGCTGACAGGACCTTGCATTCCTGTACCTGCCCAGAGCCACTGTCTCCTGTGGCGACAGGCGTGTGCGCATCGTCCAGCTTAGCGGTCGTCTGTCTGCCCCCTGTATTTCTTCTCTCTCTCCCTCTGTATCTCTCCCCCACCATCCTTCCCTTCCGCTCACTCTTCACCTCCCTCTTTCTTTCTTGCTCTCTCTCTCCCTCCTTTTACCCCCCCCTCTCAGGATCCATTTCCATATAGCCATGACTGATGTTCTTTTTGTGTGTAGAGCAGCAGTTCCCAAGTTGTGGATCAGATAGTTGTTTTTTTGAGGGGGGTAGGGGGGGGTTCAGGTGGGTCATGAGATGACACTTCCCTGTCTACGCAGTTCAAATTCACCCCTGCACCTGTGGGACACCCCACGGCGGGTACGGGTGCGCTTATGGACGTGTCAAAATCCTTTCGGTTCCTAAGAGAGAGAGCCTGGGAACGGCCGGGGTTTATTAAAGTCAAGTGAATGTGACCTGACCGGTTATGTGCTCCTCTGACTCACCGCGGAACTCGCACGCCTGGCACACCTTGTGAAACCATCGCTCGCTCGCTCGCTCGCTCGTGCACAGAAGAGAGAAGCTACAGTATGTTAGGCTTCCATTCTCTAATATCCTGCCGCAGGAGCAGGGCGGGGTTGCCTTTGGGCTCGTGGTTCACAGGTGACCCGGGATAACCCTTTGAAGGAAGTGACACGTGAGGGGGTTGGGTTTGTGAGCGCAGCGACACTTGGCAGGGTGTAAGTAAGCGCTGCAATTCTTATTGATTCAAAGTCTTAAGGTCACCGCATTGCATAACGCAGGTTACGTTGTGCTTTGATCACACGCCGTCATCAGGCTAATACCACAACGTGCATTTATTGAGCGCTTGCAACGTGCACTTATTTAATTCAGTTTAGCATCTGTGTGTGTTTGTGTGTGTTTTGTGTGTGTGTATTAATGAACGTGAGTTTTTGTGTGTATGCAACCTTGTGTTTTCATATCTGTACATGTGCAGCAATCTTCCATGCAGGTGACCTCGACTTTGAACTCTTTTTGCCATCTCTTATTTTCCATAGGTTTTCCTTTACCTGCAGGAGGGGAATAGGGTGTATGCGTGTGCGTACGCGCGCGCATGTTTGCGCGTGTGTGTGTGTTTTCCATAAGTTTTTCTTTGACCATGGGGGAATAAAGGTGTGCGTTTAAGCATGTTTTGTCAGAGGGCCGTTGGAGATTTTGGGATGGAAGGGGGCAGGGGGTCCTTCTGTTATTCAGTGCTGGTGACAGAGAATGCCATTTTCCTGATGGGGATCGGGCCAGAGCAGAAGGAATCATGGGAGATTAGCGTTTAGCAGGTCAAAGCACTGCCACGTCTGAATACTTTCAGAGATAATGGAGTAGAGCTGATTGAGCCAGGCCAGGCTAATGGAGCTCGAAGAGCTGACTGAGCCAAGCCAGGCTAATGGAGCTGGAAGAGCTGATTAAGCCAGACCAGGCTAATGGAGCTGGAAGAGCTGATTGAGTCAGGCCAGGCCGGGCTAATGGAGCTGGTAGAACTGATTGAGCCAGGCCAGGGTAATGGAGCTGGTAGAACTGATTGAGCCAGGCTGAGCTAATGGAGCTGGTAGAACTGATTGAGCCAAGCCAGGCTAATGGAGCTGGAAGAGCTGATTGAGCCAGGCCAGGCCAGGCCAGGCCAGGCTAGGCTAATGGAGCTGGTAGAACTGATTGAGCCAGATCAGG